>JAXQQM020071624.1:0-83177 GCA_034641835.2 Pinus albicaulis | reverse complement strand
CATTGAACATTTCGTGACATGGCCACCTGGTTAATGGTTGCTGCCGCTGTTGCTCGTAGACTGGAGCGTTTCCATTCTTTCAACCTGCGGTTCGAAAGGCGAAACCCGTTTACAAGAAACCCGTTTACGAGCCATTACGGAGACCACACGTGGAAAATTTGAATGGGTTCCATGCGCATAGGAAACGCTTTCTCATTGGCTGGGGTGAATAGTGTTTGCTCACCCCAAGCCCGCAATGGAGAACGCCTCCGGCGTAATAATAGATAGATTTGAATTTTGTATTTAGTAATTATATTAAAAAATAATATAATATAGCTGAAAGGGAGATGGTTAGGTAGTGAAGATAGCTGAAAGGGAGATGGTTAGGTAGTGAAGATTTGAATCCAGACGTCTCTGTGCACGCAACCACCGCGAAATCCTACTCTTGTGTTGCGCGTTATCTTTAAAATAAAAATATTATTGACTTTTGAAAGCCTCTAAGCCCACAGAGACAGCGCGATACTTCCCCATTTTGTTTTTATTATATATTTTATAAAATTATTAAACATCTTTGTTTGTTTTGTTTTTAAAATATTATAATTTTATAATAAAATGATGATCTTCTATAATTTTATAATAAAATTTGTATATATCACAATTATGATTTTCAAATAAAATTGTAATATTAATTTTAGATTTTCTGGTTTTTTGTTTTAGTTTTTATTTTTTCAATGTTTTCATATTTTTAAAATATTTGATTAGATACATATGTTAAAAAAAAAAAAAATGTAGAAATAATAAGTCTAGGAGAATAATTGTTCATTGATGGTGTATTTTCTTAGCAATGGATAGAATTATGAAAAAAACAATTTTTTTTTGCATATTCTTTAATATGTTTATTGATTTTCATTTATTAAGTTTAAAAGAAATATAATTTTAATATTAAATTATTATTATATATAAAATTAAAATTAAAATATATATATTTCTCAATAATTAAATATAGTTTTAAAAAAATAATTTATAATTTCAAAATCTTAAAATTATTTAAAAATAAAATATTTACACAAATTTCCAAAAAAATAACAAATATAATGTAAACACGAAAACCTGTACAGCCCAACAACAAATTATAAAAAGATAATCGCACATGTCAAGGATACCCTGCTTTACCGGCGTCAGTAAAAGCAGATACGATAACATGTGTACATTACCGATGGAATTTGTGGTGTCTACCACAAATTTTTCAATCACTATGTTTTCACTTTCTCCCAAAGTTTTTTTTCCCAGTTTTACAGCGGACTTAATCCATTTAAATGATTATTAAAAAAAAATCAACTGAAATGCAAATACTAAATTCATGAGTGCCTCCTAATTTTCATCAACGTTCTGATGTTATCTGCTCACTTTTAATTTTTTGAAACTCATGTGATCTTCTCCGCTCACTTTTAATTTATTTTTAAACTCCGCTAACTTTTTCTTTATCATTCATCAGTAAAATCTTATCGCAAGAAAGTTTATTTTTAATTAATAAAATCTCATCACAATCAGGTTTGTTTTTACTTTTATCTTTAATCAATAAAATCTCATCGAATTTATATTAATTTTAATATATATATATATATATATATTAAAGTATGTTAATTAAGTAATTTAGGTATAAATTAATATAATTTATTTTAATTCACACATATCTTTAATATAACAAATTCTTCATTTTAAAACTTTTACACGAATATACTTATATATATTATAATTTAAATATTTATGTAAAAAGTTAAAATGTCATTACTTAAAAGAAAAAAAATGCATCGTTTGAATTTGAAGTTGGATTTCTCATTTAGCCTTCCATATTGATTTTTCTTATTTTAAGTATTTTTTTAGCTTTCATTTAAACTTTTAAAACTTTTTACTTTATTTTATATGTTAATAAATAAATACTTTATTAAAACCAACTTAGATTTATCTATTTTGGATCTATCATGGGCCGATAGGGATTAAATCTCTTAAGGTGCAAGCGTTTTTTTTGGAGTGTATAAAGGATTGCACCTAGAGGGATTTGGTTCCTCTCGGCCCATGATAGATCGCGAGTTGGATGGATCTAGGTTCCAGTTGAGGGCAACAATGCCACATTTTTAGATTATCATTATTGTGTATATGATTGAGATAAACTCCATACTTTGAAATTTATACTATGTTTTCTTTTCTTTGTTTGAACAAATCATTCTCCTCTTTAATTTAGTCTGTGTGGCTTGCCTTGAATGGTTTGTGTGTTTATTTGTTTGGATTTAGATCGTATTATATGTGAATGTTACAGTTTTTTTGTGTGTTTTTTTATATGTCTGTATGTGTATGTAATTGTAATTAAATAAAATGAATAAAACACACAACGTGAGACAAAGCTCACACACAAGTTGTCATTAGCTCATCAACAACATTACAAATTTATAGCATAGGCACTCACCTAACCTTCCTAAGTTTTGGGCAACAATCCTGAACTGGTGGAACTAAACTCTAATTATAAAACTCTCGTTCAACAAACCATAACCACTCCTATTTCTACATTATTCTAGATTATTCTCACATCCTCCCTTAATGGAGAAATGGATTTTCTACAACACCTAATTTACTTCTAAAAACTTCAAACTTGAGTTTACCAAGAGTCTTGGTAAAGATATTAGCCATATTATCCTTGGTATTACAAAATACTAAATCAATTTCATTTGACTCAATCTTCTCTCGTATAAAGTGGTATTGCAGCTCAATGTGTTTTGATCTAGCATGATATATTGGATTGTGTGCTAATTTGATAGCACTTTGATTATCACAATTTATGCATGTTGAATCACTTTTCTCCTCTTTGAGATCTGCAAGAATTCTCCGCAACCAAACAACTTCACAGGTGGCATTGGTCAAAGCTTTGTACTCAGATTCTATTGATGATAAAGAAACAGTTGGTTGTTTCTTACTACTCTATGAGACAACTCCTGATCCTATATGAAATGCATAGCCAGAGGTAGATCGTCTATCATCAGGATTTCCTGCCCAATCTGAATAAAAAAAACCTGTCAGTGCAACATTAGATTCATCAATATACATAATACCTAAATTGATTGATCCTTTTAAGTATCAAAGAACTTTCTTTGCGGCGTTTCAGTGATTTCCTGAAGGCTTAGCCATGAACTGATTAAGGATACTGACTGAGTATGCAATGTCTGGTCTGGTAGTGGTGAGATAGTTCAGACTTCCCACCAACTGATGATATAAAGTTCCATTTGCCTCTTTAGTTCCATCTTCTTTGTACAAATTTGCATTCTGTTCTAAGGGAGTTGACAAAGCTTTGCAATCACTCATATTGAACTTTTTAAGAATTTCCTTTGTGTATTTACTTTGAGTGATCAATGTTTTACCAGGCTCTCTCCATACTTCAATTCCTAAACAGTAATGCAATTCACCCAGACCTTTCATTTCAAATTCTTGAGACAACTGAATTTTAATCTCTTCAATTAACTTGGAAGCATTGCCTGTGATAATGAGATCATCCACATATAAAGATATTAAAGTAACATTCCCTTCTTTATCTTTCTTAACATACAGGTTAGGATCATTTTTTCTTTTCACAAACCCATTCTGATAAAAGAAGGTATCAATATTTACATACCATGATCTCGGCGCCTGTTTCAAAGCATATAAGGCTTTTCTTAACCTGCAGACTAGATGTTCCTGTCCCTATTTGACAAACCCTTCAGGTTGAACCAGATAAACTTCTTCCTTTAAATCACCATTCAGAAAAGCAGATTTGACATCCAATTGATGTATATTCCAATTATGTTTTGTAGCTAAGGCAATCAGTACTCTAATTGTATTCAATTTAGCTACTGGTGCAAAAGTATCTTCATAATAAATTCCCTCCTGTTGAGCATATGCTTTTGCAACTAATCTCGCCTTAAATTTATCAATGCTACCATCTGCTTTAGATTTAGATTTATGCAACCATTTGCTTCCAATTGGAACTTTGTTTTCAGGGAGTTCAACTAATTCCCATGTTTGATTTTTCATAAGAGAGTCATATTCATAATTCATAGCACTTCTCCATTGTTCATGCTCTTTAGCTTGTTCATAATCAACTGGTTCTACAACATTCATGATATTAGACATCAAGGCATAATCTCTATACCTTGCAGGAACCTGGGTTTGTCGGGTTGACCTTCTCGGTTCTACAATACCTGTTGGAGTTCCATCCATGATTCTCCTGCTTCGAGGTGAATCTTCCTCTTGGGATGAATTACTGCTACTGGATGTGCATGCTGCTTTCATTCTAATCTTTAACCTGTACCTGTACCTGTTCCTGTTTCTGTTTAACCAAAGTATCAATTTTGACATGATCATCATTAGATATATGCCAAGCATCATTCATTGTATCACTTTTATCAGCATTCTCATGAAACACCACATCTCGACTTGCAAACAATTTATGTGAACTGGGATCAAACAGTTTATATGCTTTCTGATCTGTACAATACCCAATAAAAACACACTTGATTGACTTTGCATCAAGCTTTCTTTTGTTAGCCTTAGGAATATGTGCAAAGGCAGTACATCCAAATACTCTTAAATGAATGACATCAGGTTTATGACCATAAAGAATCTCAAAAGGAGTTTGAAAAACTAATTGCTTAGTGGGACTTCGATTCTTCAAATAAACAACAGTATTAATGGCTTCTGCCCAGAAACCATTAGAAATGCTTTTACCTTGAAGCATACTGCGAGCACACTCCACCAGTGTTCTATTCCATCTCTCAGCAACACCATTTTGCTGAGGAGTATGAGGTACTGTGAGCTGTTGTTGGATCCCATGAAATTACAATAGTTGTTAAATGCTCCTGATTTATATTCACCACCCTGATCTGATCTGAGAATTTTAATGTATTTGCCTGTTTGCTTTTCAATCATAGTTCTAAATTCTTTAAAATACTCAAAGACATCACTTTTTCTTCGTATGAAATAGACCCATGTATATCTAAATCTATCATCAACAAAAATAAGAAAGTAGGAAGCCCCACCAAGTGACCTAGTTTGCATAGGTCCACATACATTAGTGTGAATTAATTCAAGTATATCATATTGTCTTTTCTTTGTATGAACGGGAAACTCCTCTCTATGTTGCTTACCAAGTGCACAAGCTTCACATGTTAAATGTTCACACTTCATAACAGGAAGAGCTTCAACCATTGTTTTTCTTTGCAACAACAATAAATCATTGTAATTTAGGTGCCCATACCTATGATGCCATAACTCTGTTGTTAACGTTGTTGTGGATGTCAATGCAACATGATGCTTCATCGTCAAATCCAATTTATACAATCCACCAACCCTAGTACATGTGGAAACAACCCTATAGCGATCCTGAACATCTTTCACGATACACCCCAATTTACCAAATTCCACTTTTAAATTATTATCAGTGATAGTTGAAACAGATATCAAATTCTTTTTAATACTAGGAACATACATCACATCATGAATATGTCTCATTTTTCCATTAGGTAAGTACACACTTATTATGCCATAGCCTTGGACTTTAAGTGACTTGTTATCTCCTAGGTAAATGGAAGTGCCATCAGTTTTCTCGTAATATTTATCATACCATTCTTTATTACAAGTCATATGAGCTGATGTACCAGAATCTATGAACCAAGCAGTCTCATCATCAGTTTCAACAGACAATGCAGCATCAGAAATAAACAATTTAAGATTTTTAAATCCATCAGTAGCTGAAGTGTCTCTGTTCATGAAATTTCCATTATACCTTCTATGTCTCTGATTTGATTCACGATTCTTTCTCCTATAGCAATCTTTAGCTAGATGTCCAGGTTTTCCATAGTATTCACATTCAATATTTCTCTTAACATAAGAATCAGGATGTGTCATACCTTTCTGCTTTGCTTGAAAATGGCCTCTGTTCTTGTCCCATGGTCTCCCTCGGAATGATCTTTTACCTCTTGCAATCAACGCCAAATCAGAACCATTTGAATCCAGTTCAAAAATTTTCATTCTCTCTTCTTCTTGAAGAAGAATTCCTACCAATTCATCAAATGTAGGAGGCGTTTGTCTAGCTGAGAGTGCTGAAATAAAGACTTTATAGTCTTGGACTAAACCCTTCAAAGCAACAGTTACTAAATCGCTACTAGACATTTTTTCACCAATGTCACCAAGCTTATCGCTTAAGTCTTTAATTCTAGAAACAAAGTTGCTGATGCTTTCATTGGCTTCCATTTTGATAGATAGTAGCTTCATTTTTAAAAATAAAATGCAGTTTGCATTAGTAGTTTCGTACAAACCTGTGAGAGTGTCCCACATCTTCTCTGAAGATGTATAGTCCCGAATGTGAGGAATGATGTTGTCCTTTACAGACATGTGCAACAACACTTTCGCTCTCATTTCTCACTTATCCCAATCTGGAATCGCGACGGCAGCAGCAGGCTTGGGCTCATCACCATTGACAATCGTCCAGAGGTTGTATGCCTCGAGAATGGTGATAAACTTAAACTTCCAATTGACGTAGTTTTCGCCATCAAGTTTGGTGGATTCATTTAAATATGAATCAGCAAGAAGATTAGCCATGGTTTTCAACAGCAATGACCAGATTCAATTGCAAGAAATTAATCTTGGAGGGATTAATTTCTGCGAGGTCGACCTAGTAGCTCTGATACCAAATTAAATAAAACGAATGCAACACACAACATGAGACAAAGCTCACACACAATTTGTCATTAGCTCATCAACAACATTACAAATTTATAGCATAGGCACTCACCTAATCTTCCTAAGTTTGGGGCAATAATCCTGAACTCCTAGGCTTGTTCTGCACTCTGTTACGGTCAATATTCCGCCTTATGACAGTCGGCTGAAAATCCTCGAATAGACCCACAAGGTAAGCCTCAGTGGCCTCCTGCAAAGCTAAAACGACATGACTCTGGAAATGCAGATCCGTCTTAAAATCTTGCCCTAGCCAATGGATCTCGATTATCTGCGTGCACAATAATGGATCTCTGTTATCTATTAGTTCGTGATGAAGAAGGTATACAATCTTGTCAATATTTTGCAAGAGGATTGATACTGCACATCTATTTCATTTAATTTTAGGTATTACAACTTTTGACAGCTAATTAATTCTTAATAGTGCCCCTCTAAGTATTACTAAATATATCTTGAAGAGCAGTTTTAATAATTTACTATGTCGAGATTACAATTTTTAAGCAAATTATGAACAAAATATATTTCTTTTTTGAATAAAGATTAATTTATGGTGTGGTTTCCATAAATTGATGGTAAAAGTTTCCAAGATACCAGAGTAGTTAGATTAAAGAAGTTATTTGAAATTTAGGGAAATCCTGGA
The DNA here is from genome assembly GCA_034641835.2 of Pinus albicaulis. Taxonomy (NCBI): domain Eukaryota; kingdom Viridiplantae; phylum Streptophyta; class Pinopsida; order Pinales; family Pinaceae; genus Pinus; species Pinus albicaulis. The sequence goes on along the minus strand of JAXQQM020071624.1, from coordinate 75,799 downwards.
GCGGAAAAGGAATTTTGTGCAAAAAGAGAAGGAACAACTAGAGGGTTGAAAGGTGAGAGTGTCCAGAGCTAGAAACAGTGGAATTCTGCAACCTGACAATAGGAGGAGAGGTTGGATAGAGGTCTTCGGGTCTACCTCCAGAAGAACTGATATTTAATCCTACTCTAATCTGGTGAGGAGCACTAGGGGAGCTGAGGAGTAATTGCCTCTCTCATGGCTGGGAGGATGCCATCAACCATACTTATCTGAGATAAGTATTACAAACCCAGAATAGATTGGAATAAAGAGTTCTTATTATGCATTTATAAATATGTTAATCTATGTAATTAAATTTTTGTACAATGTGAAAGTTGAATACAAAAAGGTAGAAGTTATTCTTGTTATTGAATGGTTGAATAGACTATTTAAGTCAGGGTTAAATACTAAGATCTAGATGTCTGTAAAAATCTCCCTAGTATAAGTATGAAGTATACTAGTCCAAGAAAAATACATCTTTATATGCATAAAGAAATCTTAAATATTTAAGTATAACTAACATTTTGAGCAGTAGTAGAAATAGTTTGAGATTCTGTAGAAAAAAAATGAATGGATAGGACAGTTAGTCCGTACAGGGAAGAAACCCCACACATGTCGTATTGTAAAAATATTAGGACAATCTTAGATGGACTAAGGGTTCAGGAACAAATCCTTTTTAAATGATGGTCCAAACATAGAAAGACTTATTTATAAAGAAGAAAATACTGACTTAAATTAAACTATAGAAGTACTGAACCTACAATGTTGAGATACAATGTAACTATAAACAATTATTCGAACAACAACATTACAGTGAATGAGTGGTTCTCTGTAGAATAACATACTTAAGAAAACAAGAGATACTTTCTTTTAAAAAAAACAAGAAACCCTCATGAAGAGGTAAAACTCTTGTTGGAGATAGCATAAGAATAAATTGGAAATAAATCTCATCATACAAAAATACACTATAATTCACAAATGCTAGAAGGAAATATTGCATGTATATAAATAAATGTAAACATTAACCAGGAACTTAATAATGGAGTGAAGAACCCAGAAAGAGATTGAGAATTGTGCACAACCCGCAAAGGAGTGGCAATAGAAACAATATTCATAGCAAAATTGTAAGGTGTTATGGCCATAAATAACATACAAATATAAATATAACTCATGGAACTGTCTATACAAGAGAATTTTGACAATTGGGAACAAAGTCGGAGTGGAATGTTCCCTTTTAATACAATCCATTGGAAAACGGAGAGAGTCGAAATGTATTTCAATGTATTCCATTTTCACAAAATAGAAGTGATATTCATTGAGCGCTCAGACTCAGAACTAAAACTTCAACCAACAGAAAACAAAATTTATCGTTATAGAGATTATAGAGAGGCCTTGAAGGGCTATACACTTCCACAGTAATTTAAGGGTGATATGGCTATTATACAAACACTGATATTGCCATTTTCAACTAACAAGTGAGCATATCTAAATTAAGGACAGGGACTGAAATATCTCGGAAGAGACAACCCGAGGATGTCGTGGTACCTGGAGACAAATGGGCGAGGAATTATTATCTGGTAGACCGCATGTAAGCCAGAGTTGTATATGAGTTAGGGTTCGAAGGAAATACCTGCCAAAAACATAGAAACAAAACCACGAGGATTTAACAAACAAATGCCCAAATGGGTTTAAAACAATGAAAGGAATTTGTACAAGCATGAATTTGAGATAAAACTTACCTCTCAGAAGCAAAGGGTTCAGAACGAAAGCCTGGAACGAAAAAAAATTCAAATTATGAGGTCGAGAATACATTGAAAACTTAAACTAACCTAAAGCACAGTGGAGAAAGGAAAATCCTTACCTGTGTTGGCCCTGCCGAAGTTGGGTAGCCATCGCTAGATGAAGAAAAGCTCGAGATTTCTAAAGAAAACCATGTACTACTTTCATGGTAGCTGGTGCACAGCCTCTTCCAAGCAGTGTAGGTTGGAACAAGCAGGAAACTCACATTCATCACTGAAAAGAAGCACTGCGTGAGAGCAGTAATAAACCAACAAGTGATGGAAGATAATGCTGGAATAAATGGTGGAGGAAAGACGAGTAATACCTCCATGCTTAGACAAAAAATGAACAATAGAGAAGCAAAAACATGAAACAAAACAAAGTTACAGAGCTCAGCAGAACGCAACGACAACAAATGTGGAAGTGGTTAGGGTTTGGGGGGGTAGGGTATTACCCTAATCGTCCCAACCTCCATTACAGTTGTCGGATCATCAAAGCTACCAATGGCAGAGATCAACCTAGGTGTCTAGCATTATAAATATGGCCATATCCAATGATAAGGAGGATCAAGCCAAGGGCTAATAAATCCATAAAACATAAATAACAATACCACCCAAATCTCATGCCACGGGTTAAGAGTTGTGGTCAATTGTATAGTAATCAACCCAGCAATCGAATATAATAATTCTGAACCATAACTTAAGGAATATAATCTAAGGAATCATTAAATGAATTATTGGAATGTGAAATAGTGCTATAGTGTTTATGTTTGTATGTATATGCTATGTAATCATGTATTAAGACTATGATTAATAAATGGCATGATGGTAATTTCATGCTATGTATATTCTTTGCAACCAATCATTTAAGACTATGATTAATAGATGACATAGTGGTAATTTCATGCTTAGAAAAGTTTAAATGTTACATGGTAAATATAATTTTTTAATTTTAATTTTTTTAAATTTTTTAATTTTTTAAATTTTTTTTATCTTTATATTTTCATTGGTAAGTTTCAACGTTTTACATGGTAAGAAGTTACAGTGTCCCTCTAACTCCATAGTGTCACAACTTTTGACATTATTAGTACATTGTCTCTCTAGCTCTCCAATATTAATAGGTTGAATCACTATAACACAAAAATCAATGCACATTCTCAATATTTTTTTAAATCACTCCTTACCACAGGTCAGTAGTTCAAATGTACTTTCAAACTTTGTAATTTATATCTATCAATTTTGAAATGTAAAAAAAAAAAAATTCAGAAAATTTTTAAATCTAAATATAAACAATATTTTAATATTTAATATTTAACAGATCATTAATTTATCATTTTCAACTCTATAAACATCAAAAATAATATTAATATTAAATAAATGTAAATTAATATAAAATAATACTAATAAATTGATTTTTTATAAAATATATATGACAAATTTATATATAAAAAAAATTATTTTAACTAAATTGCTTCAATTTCTTTTCGTAAATAAATAAAACAAGCATGATCCCAAAGGGCAAAATTTCACTGATTTGGTAAGATGGATTGTGGATATTGGATAGTGTAATTATTGGAGTTGTCTTTAATGAGACTTGTTGGAGTTTTTGGTGGATTTTCTAGTTGGAATCACGCGGAAAATTTTGAGGTGAAATCTTGATTTGTGTTATTTAAACTGGAGTTTTCACTGCATATATATGGATTCAGCACCCTAAAAAATCCCTAGGGCACTTTGACTGTGAAAATTTTACCCATCAAACTGGGGATCTCAATGAATTCTTGCCGAATATTAGACAAATTATATGCCAAAAATAAATTGGAAACTTTTCAAAAAGTCTCATTAAAGACAATTGTGTAACTATTATGTACTTTTGTAAATATTATTAATCAATTCATTAATATAAATGAGAAAGACTCATAACATTGAGAGTTTGTTTAATTAATTGAATTTTTCGCACTCAAATACTTTATTAAAAGTTAGTTCAATTAATTGAATTCTAGTAACTAAAATACTTTGCTAATAAAAAAATCATGGACCAATTATTTTGACCCCTCAAAATTAGGTTTCCTTAATAATAAAAAAATTCTTTTTTTAAAACTATGTTGGACTTTCTTCTTTAAAAAAATAAGTGAGATAGTGTTTGGTTTGTGGATATTGGATATTGTAATTATTAGATATTTTTGTAAATATTATTAATCAAATCATTTGAAAAAATTAAAATACCTTACTAAAAATTAGCTCAATTAATCAAATTCTTATCACTAAAACATTTTGCTAATAAAAATTCATGTGTCAATTATTTTAACGTCCTCGGTTTATTAAATAATGGGCTTGGCTTTCCTCTTATACTTTAGGCTTCTTTTTTTTTTCACAAAATCGGTTGCTGATTGGTATTCAAAAAAAGTATGGGAGTCGAAGCTCCAGTTTTACAAGATAGCATTGGCAAGAGGTGGGCCAATTATAGATATGTTTGGTGCCAATTTCTTTTTTACATCTAGCTTTCTTCACTATGAGAAAGGAAGAAATGGTGTAAATTCTAACAAACTAGAATAATAGATGACAGACTTTGCATTTCATATTTGATTTTTGAAAGTGTGATGAAATTGCCACCCGTTGAGGTCTTCACCCTTTTCAAGATTTTGCGCTTTGCCAAACTTTGACTTGTCATCATAACATGGAGCTGATAAAAGCTGTCTGGGTAGATAGAGGCAGACAGAGGCGCATATAAAATAAACCTGTAGAGCTGAGAAACGCTGACTGGGCAGACAGAGACGCATAAGATATTGTGGTGCACTGTCTGGGTTGAACAGAGATCGATGGAGTGATGGTTGAAAGTGGTCAAATGATGATTGAATGCAGTTGATGGATCACGAGAAAGGAAATACACAGGAGGGGGTGCAGAGCTTAATGGAGCGTCACAGAGGGAGTAAGATTTTGAATCTGCAAAAATGACATCTATGGGAATCGTAGCCAAAGGACATATAGCTGTAATGTGAGACTTTGCAAAGGAGCTGGGCATGGGTTTTCGGAGTCCGAGAGCGGAGATCTGCTGTGGGAAGAATCTGCTAAGGAGTATAAATCTGTTCATGGCAAGAAAAAATGCTGATCATATTCGTTACATCGAAGGTTTCCAACAATATGAGAACATGCTCTATTTGCCCGTTCATCAGCTTCTTTGTTGAGGGAGCGAATAAAATGGTAAAAGAGGTTCCCTTTCATCTGCTGATCAAGAGTTTGGCATCGCCCTATGATTTGCTGTAGAATCAAGTTGGGGGCTTTTCTGTTGCAGACCATCAAACTAATGACAATGGCTGAATCTCCAATTATTACAGTTGTGCTTATGCCAAGTCTCTGTAGCTGAAGTAGACCTTGGTAGAGAGCTAATGCTTCCGCTCTATTATTGGATAAAGTACCCAGTCCCCATTCATATTCAATTAAAACATCACCATTACCATTAAAAATGATTCCTCCAGCCCCAGCCATTCCTGGGTTGGACTTGGAGGCGCCATCGAAAAAGAGATAATGATTATTGCAATTCCTGAGCCATCGTGCAAATTCCTCTTCATTCATCCTGAGTTTCCAGCTATACCTGGAATTGGTTCTGCTACTGGGATTGCTTCTGTTTTGTGCTATGTTGTTTCTGTCTAGAAGATACCCTATGTAATTTCTTTCTTCAACATGGAGGTCCAGCGTGTTCAATTGCCCTTGACATTTCGTGGATAGAGATTCCAAATTGAGACTCCAAGCTTTGTTGTAGAGCTTTCTGACGTTGGTTTCTTTACCTTTGAAGATCATGTGGTTTCTTGCCAACCAGATGTTCCATAGAAGAGTACAGGGAAAGGCATTCGAAACCCTTCGAGCAATGTTATTTGTTTTTTTTTTCCACGGGTAGCTTTTTTTCCATATGTGCAGTGCTTCAAAGATGCTAGTGCTAGGCGCCCAAGGGAGATTGTGGCTAGGAAAAGCTTCCTTCCAGCAAGCTATGGCAAATGGGCAGTCTATGAATAGATGTTGGCTTGTCTGTTCGTCAGATTGACAGTTTGGACAGCGATATGGCCCGTTTATTCCTCGCCTTCTAAGGTTCTCAGAGGTGAGGACTTTCCCTCTTAGGAGGATCCATAGAAAGAATTTAATTTTTGGAAGAGATTCTGCCTTCCAAACTAGTCTCCACTGCGCCCAAATAGACATGGGAAAATCGATGTTGCAAATCTGATGGTAGGCAGCCTTAATAGTATAGATAGTACCTAATGGATCCCATCGAAAATCATTAGCAACGAAGCGTTTGGAAGGAGCTATACCATGGAGATGGTCTTGCAGATTGATGAGGCTGATTTCTATATCTACAGGTATGCGTGGGAAGGTCCAGCCTTTCCAGGTATGAGAGTGGGCATCCCATTGAGAGATCTGATCTAGAGTTTTAATCCCTGTGCTGTTAAAAAAATCTAGAATCTGTTGTGTACCAGGCCATCGACTTATGGGTTGTTGCCCCATTATTTTATCATCCCCAATTCTAATGTGGTTGCCGCCTTTGGGCACTTTGGAAGTGTTTTGTTCAAGAAATGGTATAGCTTTCTTACACATCCTCCAAATTTTTGAGCACGTTCTGTTAGGGAGCTCATGTTCCAAAAGCTGATGCCTTGGGAAGCCGAGATATTTTTTTTCTAGAACTATCTTCCACCAAGCATTCTTGCCAGTTATGAATCTCCAAACAAGTTTGCCAGCAAAGGCAAGGTTTAGAAGTTTAGAAGATCTGATTCCTAGCCCTCCTTTCTCGTGCAGTTGAATGACCTGCTTCCAGCTTACAAAATTGTATTTTTTTGTTTCTGTTCTCCCTCCTTGCCAAAGAAAGTGATGAAGGAGAGCATCCATTTTATTATGAAAACTGGCAGGGGCTTGCATGAGTGTAAATAAATACAAGGGAAGGGAAGAGAGACCTACTCTAAGAAGGATTAGGCGCCCTGCTGGATTAAGCCAAGAGGTGCCCCATTGTTGTACCTTCCTTTTCATCTTATCAATAATAACTTCCCAGGCTGTTGCTTTCAGGTTGCCGGCACTCACTAGCATGCCCAGATAAGTAAAATGCTCCCAGTCCAGCTTACATGGAACTCCAAAAGTATTAGCAATCCTATGAAAAGTTTGTGCCGAAGCGTTCCACCCATACATACAACTCTTGTGATAATTTATCAATCCTCCGGAATAGCTCATGTATTTATCTAGGAGAACTTTGAAATGGTTGGCTATGATATTTGAGGCTCCCCCCTTTAGTAGAGTATTGTTAGCAAACTGAGAATGGTTGATGTTCTTTACTCCATTATCAAATTTAATTTCGGTGATGAGGACCATACGACGGTTGAAGTCCAGAGCTTTGCTGAAGGATTCATCCATCAGTATAAAAAGATAAGGTGAAAGTGGAAAGCCTTGTCTTAGTCCTCGAGTAGATTGGAAGGATGGTCCAGGTCTACCATTAATAAGAGGGGAGATCCAAGGGCCTGTGATGCAGAATTTAATAAGGCTAATGAAGGTTGTGGCAAATCCCATTTTTTCTAGAACATCAAATAGGAAGGAGTGTCTAACTCGGTCAAAGGCATTTGCTAAGTCTAACTTTAAGATGAAGCCTTTCTCATTTCTTGCTTGACAGGAATGTATAGCCTCTTGGACAAGAAGGATGGAGTCTGAGATTTGTCTACTGGCCAAAAAACCCCCTTGATTTTCAAAAATGAGAGAGGGGAGGAGAGGTTTAAGGCGTGTAGCCAAGATTTTTTTCAAAATTTTGTAAGATGAGTTACACAACGATATGGATCGAAAACGAGAAAAAGACAAGGGTCGATTTTCTTTAGGAATAAGGGCAAGATGGGTGGCATTAGTAAACCCTCCTATTTTGCAATTGCGTTGAGTCCATCTTAGCATCTTGACAAGGTCTTTTTTAATTTTTCCCCAGTATGTTCTATAGAAACAGATTGGGAAGGCATCTGGACCTGGGGCTTTATCTGGCTGAAGCGCCCAAATGGAATTTTGTATTTCTTCTTCATTGATTTCTTTAGTCAAATCTATGTTGATATCCTCACTAATTCCTTTGGGCATGTGCTGTAGGAGATCTGAATAATCCTTTGTTTCCTTTGTCTTTTTTAAAAGAGAGCTGTAATAGTCTAAGGTTGTTTGTTTGATAGCTTCTTGGGTTTTTTGAGGAAGGCCTTCCTCATCATTGATCATGGTGACATTATTTCTGACTTTCCTGACAGTTGCTTGCTTATGGAAGAAAGCAGAATTTTTATCTCCTCCTTGAAGCCAAAGCTGTCTTGACTTTATTCTCCACTTCTGCTCTTCTTCTCTATTGACACGGTACAGCTGATAATATAAATCACTTTCTAGTGTTATCCTCTTGGGAGAGCCCATTCTCCTCTATTTTTCTGTGATTTTCTTTCAATTTATTTTTTAGATCAGCTTTGGTGTTTTCTAGTTCTTTATAATGCTGCTTCACCCATTCCTTCAAGGCATGTTTTGTATTTTTCAGTTTACATTCCCAAATGAACCCCGGTGATCCTTCTATGTGATGCTGCCAGGCTGCTTTAACAATTTGATCCACAATTGGATTGCTGCACCATAGAGAGCTATATTTAAAGGGCAACGGCCCCAAAGGACAGTGTGTCTCAAGGACAATGCTGGTGGGGTAGTGATCAGAAGCTAAATAAGGAAGAATTGCAGCATAAGTTGTGGAGAACTCGGAGAGGAGAGTGGTGTTTATCAGAATTCTATCAAGCCACTCCATTATGTTATCTTTTCCCAGTCTGTGATTATTCCAAGTGTACCTCCGGTTTTTTGGAATGATATCAACTAAATCGTACTCTTGCATGATGTCTTCCAGCTTTGCTCTATAAGGATCAAATGTAAAGATACCTCCTCTTTTCTCATTGGAATGTAATATAAGATTGAGATCTCCCCCAAGGATGATATTGCTGTTGTCTTCAGCTTGGATGTCTTCTTGTAGAGTGGCCCAACACTGCTCTTTGTCTCTGAAATGGTTCGGTGAATAAATATTATAGATGACTATTTGTTTGTGCTCTGCTTTCTTTTCTAATGTGACTTTGACCCAAAATTGACTGATAGTATTGGATGTGCATGTCCAAACATTTTTGTTCCAAATAGTGGTGATTCCACCGGAAGCTCCTCTTGCTTCACATATATGTCCATCATAATGTCTAAGCTGATCTATAATTCCTTTCATCTCTTGCAGTCTTTGTTTAGTTTCCTGAATCATTAATATTCCTGGCTTCTCATGATCTATAAGATCTTTCAGGGCAATAGTTTTAGAGGGGTGCCCCAGTCCCCTACAATTCCGTGATATAACTTTCATCATTGAGTATGTGGGATTCAGAGAGATTCTCGTCCCCCTTGCTCCTTTTGTGTTGTTTCTTTGCTGTTTTGACCCAATATATAAGTTTCTATAGGATTTTGAGTTCCCATGGCAATATGCTCCCATGGCAATATCTTTTTGGGCATTTTCATCCCTTTGTTGTTTGCTGGCTTTCCTGCCAGGTCCTTTTTTTTTAGATTCTTGATTAACTCCATGCTCTTTTGAGGAGCTCCTGGTTGATCGGGAAGGGGGGGGATCAAGGGAGTGGGAGGGAGAGGATTGAGAAAGGGAAAAAAGGATGGGGGGATCATTTTCGAGGGAAATCAGGGGATCATTTTCAGGGAGAGAGAGGGCGCCAAAGGGGTTTATAGATTTCAGAGGAGAATCAGAGGTTGGGCCCAGGTGGGGAATGATGGGAGGGCCTAGGGAAGAAGAGGAGGGAGGAGCTACTGAGGTAGAAGATTTGGGAGGAGCTAATGAGGGGGATGGTTTGGGAGGGGCAGCGTCATAATTTGCTTTCGGGCCAGTTGCAGTCTTCTTTTTTTAACAGTTTCCCATTGTTCCTCAAATTGATCAAGTTCATCATTAACTAGTTTAGAGAAGCGATTGGAAAAATGGCCGTATTCGTGACATACCTTGCATTTAAAGGGAATTTTTTCGTAGTCCAGTTGTTGAATGTGCGTCCAATCATCCACCTTTAATCTGATTGCCTCTGGAAGACCCTTGCCGAGATCAACTTCAACACATATACGTGCACATGCCTGCATATTATCCTTGGGCTCACTCTGATCAATGTATTTCCCAACAGCATTGTCGATGGCTCGAACCGAGTCATCTCCCCAACAGTGGAGCGGGAGATGCGGAAGCCGGACCCAGACCGGGACTGCATTAGGGACATCCAGCTCGGGATCGAAGTCTGGAGTCCATTTGTTCAGATACAGTCCACGAGAGTCCATGAAATATGGACCATTTCTGAAGATTAAGTCCTTGTCTGCTCTAGATTCAAAATGGAAAGTATAATATCCTTTCCCACAGAAACGAATGGAGATTTTACCGTTTACTTTGTCTGCCCAATTTCTTTCAATCCATCGTTGAACTTTTTTCGGTGAAGGCCATAGGCCAGTGAATTGACCGAAGAGTCCCCGTTCAGCTAGTGAGAGCGCAGCCATACGTGGAAGTGTAGGAGGCAGCTCGACCTCTTGCATCCCATCTAACTTCTTAACAAACTTTGAAAGCACAGGGCGAGGTCGTTGGGGCTGTAAGGATTTAACCAAAGCAGAGAAATCATCTGCTGTAGATTGTTCGTTGGTGCCCTCCGAAGCAGCATCCGGAGGGGCCAAGACAGGCCAGCGGCCTCGAGCGAAGGTGGAGACCAGCAGTCGGCGGCTAGGTTAAACGCGCGCAGGCAGAGCATGCAGGAAAAACCCCTTTGAGAATATAGTTAATGTTACTTTAGGCTTTATTAATAAACGAGCTTGGCTTTCATTAAAAAATAATAATAAGTGATATAGAATCAATAATAAGTGATATAGAATCAGTGTCGTGTAATGAATACAAACTATGTTGTGTGTCCAGTGGGGACAATAATTTATTAAGCAAATCAGTCATAGTAAGCACTTTGCTAATAAAAAATCAATGGGTGCCCTCAAAATTAAGCTTTATTAATAAACAGGCTTTTATCTTTAAAAAAAATAAAACTATGTCGGCCTTTCCTCTAAAAATAATAATAATAAGTGAGATACAATCAGTGTCGACTAATGCATACAAATCCTATCCTATGTCAAGTGGGGACAATTAAGCAATCATTTATTAACCATACTAATAATCAGAGCTATCAGAGCATCTTTGTAGAAGTGGCTCCACTGCTCCAACACTCAATTGCAGTTTGGGACATTTACTTACAGCAACATCAACCTGTGTCAACAACATACAATGTTGGATGCCTTCCAACTCTTCCAATTCCAAACACCTATAAACATATACGTATTGAAGCTTTGTTAGCTTCCCCAATCCCCGAATGCACTTCAACTTCAAACATTCACTTGCTGTCAACTGCGTCAAAGAGATTAATGTTTCAATGCTTGGTAGCTCCTCCAATTCTATGCAGTCACTAATGTACAAAAATTGAAGTTGTGAAAGACCACAAATCTTATCCATTCTCCTCAAATTACTACATCTCTCAAATAACAAATCTGTGAGTGTATTTGGCAATGTTACAACCTCCACCACATTGTTGCACGATTGTATTGAAAGTTCTTGAAGGTTGCAGCAGCAAACCCCTTCAGGAAATGATACTTCTGATATCTTCATATGGCTGAGATATAACCTTTGAAGCCCCGAAAGTATGCAGTTGTTGTGAGTGGAAGAGTTCAAATCATTCAATGTCCCTCCTTCTCCTTCCCCCTCCTCCTCCTTAGAAGCTGGCAAACATTTCAATGCCTCGCAGGACCATATCATCAATTCCGTCAGGTTCTTTAAATCGCCCCTCGAAGCTGGCAAAAAGTTCAATGCATTGCAGTCTTTTATCAACAATTTCGTCAGGTTATTTAAGTTCCCCAGCGAAGCCGACAAACAGTTCAATGCATTGCAGTTTTCTATCCAAAATTCCTTCCCATATCTCTAAGGTGATCGTGCATTCTTATCTTCTTTTCAGGATCTACCTCAACTAAAAATCTGTGCTGTATATTTTGAAACCCACACAAACCACCCTCCCCCAGTATTCTTACCACCATATATCTGTCTTCTCCAATGAAAAAATAGGCAATATCTAAGAACATCTCTTTTTCTTCTTTCTCCAAAGCATCATAACTGATTTTAAGTTTTCCCATTATCTCATTGTGAAGTGTGTGTCCAAGTTTACACAACTGGTCTTCCCAGTAAGAGATGCTCTTTCCATGAAGGAGTGCCCCAAATACCTTTAAAGAAAGAGGCAAACCACCACAGGCTTCTAAGAACTTATTTACCAAAGATTCAAATTCCTGAGGTGGACGTGACATGCGGAAGGAATAGGAACAGAGGAGCTCAAGAGAATGTTCTTCACTAAGGCCGCTTAGGGTATATATGGACTCCTCTTCGACATTTGAGTTCCTGAGAACTTGTCTGTTCCTCGATGTAATTAATACTAAGCTATCAAGGTGAATTACACTTTGATGTGGAAAAATTGCATCAACCTGATCCTCATGATCTACATCATCTATAATTACTAAGGCTTTAGATGATGAGAGATGCTTCCGGGTCATCCCTTTAACTTCATAAACACTGTTTATTAGATGATTCAATCTTGTCAATTCCTTAAGAAGTATTATCTGCATCTGCAACAAATTTGAAGTGCCCTTACCTTCTTTATCTCTTACATCAGATAAAAAACATGAACTATTATAATATGAATTCTTCCTATTGAACAATTCTTTTGCCAACGTGGTTTTTCCTACACCACCTAACCCCGCTATCCCAAAGATATGAGGTTTCCCTCTCTGTTGTTGTGGCAATAAAACTTTAGTTTCAAAATCCTTCACCTTATCATCCAAACCTGTTGGATATTTAGCTACGTCCAAGGCTAATGCTATTTTTTTCGCCTTTTTTAGCACCTGTTCAACGACCTTATTTACCAGCTCGCCCTCATCGCTGGTTATTCACAAGAGAATAAATAAAACTAATAAGAAAAAGAAGCCTATTTTTATAACATGCAACACAAAATAATACAATAACCAGAGAGGAGTTTGATTTCTCACCCATTACAGGCTTCCAGCTCAAAACCGGATATATCTGCAACATTAGAAAGAGAAGTTCTCCATTTTTCAATCACGCTGGAATCATACCGCAACTTCCTTTTACCAGTTTGAGGGTCATACTCGGTGCCAGTTTGAGGGTCATAATCAGTCTTCTTTTCGAGTTTTTCCAGGGCTTCCGCATACCTTGTCTTTTTGCCCTGCGTCCACCTAAGGTCAGCAGGCTTCACGTTGTAGAACACTGGAATTATGGGCTTCTGTGTGTGCAACATCTGGACCAGCTCATTTAGACACCAACTTGAATCGGCACATCCCAGGGAGAAGATGGCCACATGAACAGAGGCTGATCTAATGGCATTTTTTATCTGAGGAGCGAAATAGTCTCCCCGTTCTAATTCAAGCTGATCTAAAAAGACTGTCAGTCCAGAAGAATGAAGTCACTGGTACAGATGGCTGGCAAATGTTTTCTTTACCTCCTGACCGCGATGACTAATAAAGACATCATGGGTGGAGTTAGCAGTATTGGAGGTGGAGGAGGAGGACTGAGCCATTGTCGATTGGGAAATGGAAATGGAGGTGATGCGAAGGATGTTCTATGCTACCGAATCAGGTTGCGAGGGAGAAAATAAGGAAGGAGTCTCATGAAACCAGAAAATTCGTGGGGATAATTACAATACAATGAAAATTTCAGTGGTAGTAGTCATGTGCAGAAAAATTATGGACATTAAATGCTTGTACCAACTCTTTCAACGCATTTTCACAGGCATCAATACGACTCTGATCTTTGATCTTTGTGCGAATGCGGTGAAGTGAATATGGGGTACAACTTGACACCATCAAGGAAAATGAGAAAAAGTAGAGCCAGTGGACATAACGCCTGCTCTAGCGCATCACTAAAGGCAGAAGCGGACGGACAAAATGTGGAGAACTTTAAAAAACGATGGAATTTGTGGTGCCCACCCACCACAAATTTTTAATACGTTTTTCACTTTTTGGGTTTTATCGGGCTTTCCTCTCTTCACGTAAATAAATTAAAATGGTTTAGGGTGAACGTAAACCATGTAATTAATTATTGAAACAAATTCCAACTGGAATGAAAATATGAAATTGGTTTCATACATACTCCCTGTTCGCCCTCTCCCTCTGGGTCTTCCCTCCGAGTCAATCCAGTGTTTTCCACTCACTTCTACTTTATCTTTTAATCAATAAAATAAACTAGCAATTGCTCCTAAAGGCGGAAAGGAACACCGAAGGTATGGCAGACTGCAAGGCATTGATGGCTACGTTTCCTCTTCCATCTTTGTAGGTTGTTTCAGGGTTTTTTATGTTGTTGCTTATAAAAAGGGAAGGTAAGGGCTATACTTTGACAATTTAAGTTACTGGTTTCTTAAGAATTGTTTCTTGTCAAATGTTAATTTGTTTATCCTTCCTTGGTCATTAGGGGAATTTGAGGTCTAAAATGGGCCTCCTAAGAAAAATGTACAACCAAAATAAACTTTATAAGAACCAATAGGATTCAAGATGATGATGTCATCCATAATGGATGATTCACCATTTTTGGAGTAAAAAAGTAAAAATATTAAAAAATAATAAAATAATAAAACTACTTTTTCAACTCTTATTTTAAACTTATCTCCCAAAATTTTTACTCAAATTTCGAGCGGGAGTACTCGTTGGATGCGGAATTTAATTCCTCATCCAAGGAGTACCCATGTTGCATACTTTCGATGAACTCTTCTACACGAAAAATGAGAAATACATAAAAAAAGAGTGATTATATCCCATTTTTTATTTCTCATTTTTTGTAATAGTAGAATTATCGAAAGTATTTTTGTATGGACCTCCGGATAATTAAATCGCGGCCCTTCAGAATTTGGGAGATAAGTTGGTGAAAAAAATAGTTTTTTCATTTTTCCCTCTAAAATTTGATGATGTCATCAAATCTTATTTGATTTTTTCCACTATTATTTTATAATTTCCTTAGGAGGCTCATTTTAGACCTCAAAATTCCCCTAATGGGTTCTCGATCGACTTGGACTATATTTGTTTAATTTAATCAAATCATTAAGTATTTAGTTTAATAAAAATATATAGCAAAGGTATGGTGGACTTCCAGCCATGGTGCCAAACGATCAAGTGAAAGCTCAGATCTAAATCATGTTGAACAATTTGACAGAGATTGCAAGTAATGTTCTCAGCATGGGCAGAAATATTTTGAATCTTTAGTAACTTTAATTAAATCAAATCATTAAGTATTTAGTTTAATAAAAATACACAACAAAGGTATGGCGGACTTACAGCCATGTTGCCTAACAATCAAGTGAAAGCTTAGATCAAAATCATCTTGAACAATTTGACAGAGATTGCAAGTATTGTTCTTAGCATTGTTAAGGACATTTTTGTTGTGGTCAGTTCACTCAAGATCCTTCGTTTTCCAACGCCATGCCTGTTGTTTGATCTTGAGGATGAGGGTGGGAGCAATTAACAGTCCTGTAATAACTAAAATGAAAGGAAAAGAAAGTTGAGACCTTCCATTTCATTAAATACCTCAATCACAGAGAGGAAATAGAATTTCAAAGCCAAAGTTCTATAAGTCGGCAATAAAACTTAGCATAATACACCCCCATGGTGTGTGTGAGTCCAATTAGGGAGGCACAGGTGTTGAGATCCATAACGACATGGAATATGGAAGTGTTCATCCAACTTTCTCTGTTCTTGAGCATAAAGGAAATTCCTCAAGGTTTTTCCTTGAGGTTACCTATAAATAGTTTGAAGGTATTCTCTGTGTGCATAACAGATATTGATTCTCGGTCTCCGAAAATGAGAAATTCCCATTCCAAACAGAGATGCATCACAGAGCCAAATGCGACATTCTTAGTCTCACAAAATGAGAAATTCCCATTCCGAACAGAGATGCAGCATAGAGCCGAATGCAATGTTCTGGTTGTAGAACAAAAGGGAAGTCCATAAACAAAAATCGAGATCATCTATGCAAAGTAAAACCTTAAGTAGACCGGTTAATCCAGATCGTCTATGCGTCGATGGATTGTGGCTATCCCTTGGATTGACGTGTTGGAGACGAGGCAAGGGAGGCCATGCGATGTTGTACAAATGGTTTAATGATAAGAAATTCTGAGACACTTTATTAATTCAATCAATTTTATTAATTATTGATTTATAAAACAAGAAAAATTATTCTTATTAAAACAAATACAATTTTAACTCGTAGTTTCAAATCAAACTAAATACAATACACTTAATAAGAAATTCCAATCAATTTTATTTATTATTGATTTATAAAATAAGAGAAAAAACTCTTATTAAAACAAATACAATTTTAACTTGTAGTCTCAAATCAAACTAAATACAATACACTTGATAAGAAATTCCAATCAATTTTATTTATTATTGATTTATAAAACAAGAAAAATTATTCGTATTAAAACAAATACAATTTTAACTCGTAGTTTCAAATCAAACTAAATACAATACACTTGATAAGAAATTGACAATTAAATTATAATAAACCTTATTTTATTTAAAGAATATATAAAAAAATAGTGTAATCTTATTAATAAAAAAAGGTCTTCTCCCAAAAAAATATATATATGATTATTAAAAAATCTTAATTAAAATCAATCTTGGAGCCTTAATAGCATTAAAATGAAAAATAAAACAGATGCTAGTCGGTGAATTTGTTGCGGAAAAGCAATATTGCAAAAGAAACCTTTGTTTCTGTCTAGGGTTTATGAACCAAATTTGCTATCGGGGGTTTGAGAAGCCGTGTCTGAAGAAAACTAAACATGTCAGAAAATGAGTGAAGTAAATCATGCATACCTTCTATTAGAGGAAGAGTGAGGGCCGAGCCCTCCCACCTCAGCACCTTTAAGCATCTGCTAATGATGTCCAGTTCCGCTTGATCTTCCAAGCTTCCAAGCTTCCTGGGCTGGGACTCGTTCTTCTCCGCCTTAGATTGATGAAGGGAGATGTATGCGCGCTGTACCTAATCTTTAATCGTCTATATTTTCCAACCACCATGAGATCGGTTCACACTACAATTCGCACAAACTCAAACCCTGGAAACCCTAACGAAGTTATGCCAAATCAAGCCAAGCTCTCTGATTCACATAAATCCATCAGCTAAAGTGCAATGCCCTTAAATCATAGACGTCCGATAACTTCCCTCGAACATGCCGCAACCCTACAAACAGACTTCATGTGATGAGGATTTTGAACATTGAAGTGTTATTACTGACAGTTACTGTTGGATTCTCTTATGTGGTTAGTGCTATAAAATCTCCTATCAAATCTACAGCTAGAATTTACTGGAATTTTTGTTGTAAGTCTTGAATCTGTTGATGCTAATTCTCATGACTATTACCACTGGTTGGTTTTATTACTGTTGTTTGCCATTGCTAGCACTCATCAGTTTTCTCATAAAAATAAACATATTCCAAGTCTTGGCTCATTACATTTGCACTCAAACACTTTCTTGACTTTGTTGAGAACTATGGCTAATAATTTTGATAAAAGTTTGAGATCCCTGGTCAACATTGACCATGGCCCCAAACATGCAATCTGTTTAAAGCATGTCACTGAGAAGAACATTTATATTCAGCCAGGAAGTACTTTTTTTGCACTAAATGATAAATAAGTGGCTAAGGTGAAAGTGGAAATTTCTCAATGCTAAACAGATTTCAGCTAGAAAAAAATAAATTGCTTCAGTTGCAGAGATAACTTACCAGAGCTATAAGAAACTTGAAATAAGATATTGTTTTATGAAAAAAATATATCTTTGTAAATATAACATTGGCTTAGGTTTGGTCTAGAAAATGGTGTGTCATCAATGGTAAAACACTTAAAATATTACTGGCCATTCCTTTATATGTGTTTAGCATTTTAATTTATTTTTCAAAAGTCACAGGCAGATTATAAATCCAGATTGTTTAGAAATCTTACAACCCAGTAGGTGTTGATAGCATCAACATTACAAGCCCAGTTGCAAGCACATGCAAGATTTGTTTCAGGTCACGCATCAAAGGACCTGAGGGGAAATTGATCACATTTGGTCTTCGTACACATCAAATCTACCATCAGTTAGAGAAGCGATTGATCAATTTTTCTTCGGCAGAATGATTACAAATTTTGCAGCAGTTTTTTGCATTGGGGATGAGGACAACTCTCAAAATGTCAAAATATTACAAGTTTCATTGCAAACTACGATATCAAAATATTACAAGTTTCATTGCAAAGTACACTTCTAGACCTTTTTTGTTATCAGACAGCGTCATCGCATCAGAACCGGGAAGGGTGTGAATTTTTCCCTTGAGGAAGTTTAAATTCATGCAATAGAAATAAGGGGATCCATTATAAATTTCAGGGACTTAAAGTTAACCTGCACTCAGAGTTATTCTAAACTTACACATCAACCATCCAATACATTCGCACAACCATCACAAAATGTTTAAGAAGAATTTGTACTACAGAAACAAAAACTTTAAGAAAAAAAAAAACTACAACAATCACTTGAGGCAACATTTAAATATTTTTCAAGAAAATTTTATTAAATATCACATAAAAAATGCACTAAAATATTCAAATTTTAAGCAAATATCCTGTAACATCACATCAAATTTTAAGGCAGGTTGCAAGAATGCCAATAACTGTTTTCTAGCAGAAATCAAGAATCCTTAACAAACTTTTATGAAGTTCCTAGAACTGGCATTCTTGAGCCGATTCTTAAAAAATCTTGCAGAAATGATGAAATTACCATCCATAACACAAAAACTCACATAATTTGATGCCTTCATGTGAGCTTAATCTTATTTGATTCAATGAAGAACCCCAGATTTGACAACCTTGCTGAAAAATATGGAAGAATATAAAGCTAAGAAGAATATTAATGAGAATGTACGAGCTGTCATGGACATTTGCAGCCTCTCACAATCAAACTGTAGGCAAGAAAACCAATTAAGATTACATCTAACTTCCACGCTCTCTAATCATTGAATTCTAGCAACAGGAACTGCAATTCAAGTCAATGCCGCTACAGAAACAAAAAAAAAGCTTTCAAGCTTCGGTCTGCAACATTTATTTTAAACCTGTAAATTCACCCCTAGGAGACCCCACATGAGACTAATCCAAACGGATCATGTGAAACCGGTAATTGAGATCTGAAATTTCAGACATGCAAGGAAAGGAAGAAGCTGAACTTTAAATATGTATTTCTCATACCTCATATCACCTGCATTAAGCTTTTGATGGGACAATTCCTGCTACTTTGAAGTTTGGAATGTGAAAAGCACAGATGCATAGACTTACATTAATAGACTTGGAACCGACCTAAATTACATTAATAGACTTGGAACCCCACGAAACCCAGCTCGGCAGATAGAACTCAAGCTGGAGAGTACCATTAGGCTATTCAGACGCATGCATTTCACGAGAAATGAAAAAAAAAATCTATTCTTTCAATCAAAATACCCTGGGCTCGTTTGTGTAGTACAACGGCACAGTCCGGCACATTTATTTGCAACTCATATATAATTACATACAATAAAACGCCATGATTTTTTTCCCGAGTTTATGGTTTACCTAAAACCAATCTTGGAGCCTTAGTAGCATTAAAATGAAAAAAAAAAACAGATGCTAGCCGGTGAATTTGTTGCGGAAAAGAAGTTTTGCAAAAAAAACCCTTGTTTCTGTCTAGGGTTTATGAACCAAATTTGCTATCGGGGGTTTGAAAAGCCGTGTCTGAAGAAAACTAAACATGTCAAAAAATGAGCGAAGTAAATCATGCATACCTTCTATTAGAGGAAGAGTGAGGGCCGGGCCCTCCCACCTCGGCACCTTTAAGCGTATGCTGATGATGTCCAGCTCCGCTTGATCTTCCAAGCTTCCTGGCTGGGACTCGTTCTTCTCCACCTTAGATTGTTGAAGGGACATGTATGCACGCTGTACTTAAGCTTTAATCGTCTATATTCTCCAACCACCATGAGATCGGATCACACTACGATCCGCACAGACTCAAACCCTGGAAACCCTAACAAAGTTATGCAAAATCAAGCGAAGCTCTCTGAATCACATAAATCCATTAGCTAAAGCCCAGTGCCCTTAAAGCATAGACGCCCGATAACTTCCGTCGAACATGCCCAAATCCTACAAACAGACTTCAAAAAACAATAAGATGCGTGTAGATTACCTGAATTTGCTGAGAGAAGACTCTAAACAATGCCAGAGAGCCTTCGAATTTGCAGCCTCCAATGTGAATTTGGGATTCAAACCATTGGCCTCGTTTTTTTGCCGCCGTCGTGTTGACGCCATAGCCCTACCGCATAAAAGGAAAACCCTCTGTGCACCTCAACCGTCATGAAGGCTACGGCCAGCAGGTTTTTGAACTTGCAAAGTAAAAATTCAGAATCATTTAGTAAAGTATTGGCTAGGTTTGTCGTAATGACGACATTTAAACATCGCTACAAGCGATAATGACATAACTATTTATAGTAATCCTGGAGTTCAAATGGGGTTGGTACATTTCACAACATCCGTACAATTTTCTTTCTTTCACCCTAATGATGGGTAATAGTATTTACCTAAAACACTGTAATTTGTGTAGTACAATATATAATAACCGAACTAAAAGACACCTAAGATCTAATAACCATCAACAATCCTATTCACCCGTCAAACTTGACAACCAGAAATCTAAGTAATCATACTCAACTTTCATTTTAGTTAAGGCTAAGACGATGGAACGAAGTATCATAAAAGTGTTACAGTTATTCGATAACCTTAGCATCAAGGCCAATTGGGAAGAAGAACACTTGTAAACTACAGGGCATAACATAGAGAAATGTAAACACTACCACACAATTATAGAGTTCATGAGAGAGGTCAGCCAATCATGCAGAGAATGAGGCAGCCCCAGGCAGGCCTCAAAGGGATGTAACAGATGGAGCAGTTAATGACAACAAAGGCAAGACAGGTGGCAGTGCAAACAACAATCCACAAGGGGTAGCCACATCAACTATAACAACAAGACTTGTGAAGGCACATTAATCATAACATCACATCTCCTTATTAGATATGACAACGCAAAGGAAAGCTGATTGGGTGTGGAGGTGGGTGTAGGTGGAAACTACTGATTGGCATGATAACAGAAATGTTGATGTTGATGCAGATGACTAAAGAAGTTGTTCTAACAGGGGAGGGGATTCACAACAAGCAGCCCACGAGGTAATGCAGACCATGCCCTAGTCCACTAAACTCATCATAGAAGATACCAGGATTATGACACAGTACATTTTGGCCAAGGCGGGGGTCAACTGTTCTCTGGGGATGAGTCACCAAGTTGTGGATTCAATGGAGATGGCAAGCTGGAACCTGGGAAAGGCAGCACCACACCAGCGACTCCTCCCTCTGGCATTGAATTTGGTTACATGCTTTTATTTTCTTCTACTTGTTATTTAGCAATATTTAGGGAAATCCGAGCTTAAGTAATCCAGTTCATCTTATTAGTACATTTTTCTTGGAGAAGCGTAGCTGATAAATGCACCAATAGGGAACTTTAATAGATAAATCTGGTGGAAGCTGATGATCTGAAAGTCACACCTGTTTTTTGGTTTCCCCTTCTCTATCTTTTGAACCACTGAAAACACGGACATGGCCCAGGATTCATTTTATTTTTGAACTGCAAAACTGGGATCCAAGATCTAAACTAAAGCCCCACAATTTTGTGACTGAAAATCAGCGCTAAGTGCTTTCTACTGTATATTAATAAAATCCTTGTTTGTTGACTAAAGAAATAGTTGTTAGATAACCCCTGGACAGGTGTGGCATTTAAACTCCACCAGGAATTAAATTTTGCAGCAAATTTCTCACTTTTCATGTGCAATCATGACATAACACATATGAAAACTAAGTGTCATTAGTAACATTGCATATGAAAAACATACTCAACTTTTCAGCATACACCCAGACAAAGCAAAACAATGCAATAGATCAGTGTGCCATTCACACAAGTCCAATATATTCCCATGTAGAGCAGTTTTGCCACGCAGCATCAAGAAACTTACATACCACAACCATACATAGAAATATTACTAGAGAGAAGGAAATATCAGCAGTATAGTTTTAACATCTAATATTTTCGATGCTAGCAAGCAGTTTGTTGAGGACAACTCTCCCGTGTTCTGTCTAGAATTACAGATCTATGTTAACAAAAGAAAAAATGCCTACAAATCAAATTAAATTAAGCCGATGGATCAGAAAGACTGCCATAAAGAGACCAGAATTTTTGTTAAGATTTTAAAAAATCAAGTTAATTCTTACGTTTTGCCTCGTTTTGAAAAAAGTATGCCATACAACATTACAAAATCTTGACAGTGGATTTGTTTACAAAGCCCACAAATGCAGTTGAAATTTTCTCCTCTTGTTCCCACTCCAAACAATTAATACAAAAGATTAGTGCCACTGAAACAAATACCTTTCAGAAAATCACCAGGAGAGAGAAAAGCATGTAAATCAAGCTGCAAGCATATGACACCATGCCTCAGTGTTCATCCCCGTGAGATGCCAAGACAATCAATAAACTGTTGCAAGCTCTTGTGCACCAAAGCATGGGCAATGCTGCGATGAAAAACATGACGAGTCCTTGAGGTGGGATAAAAAGCGCAGATGCCGAGAAAATCACCATTGGCAGCATACAGTAGCCTACCAAGCTCAGAAATCTGTACAGATCCAAGTTACCATTTCTCCCTGCCAACATATTGAACAGAAAATAGAGGAACAGGGAAGCGACGAATCATGTCAATTGGGTACGACAGACCACATCGATAATAGAACCCTGGTGTACGTCTTAATACTCCGCTAACTTCACCAGTGAGCCAAGGCCATGAGCAAGTTCCATTGGGATTTAAATTAAGTTAATCAGAAAGCAATTTTTTTTTATCAAGTCAGCACCGACATCTCTTAGAAACCAGAAAAATTCCATTTAAATAAAACCAAATGCGTCGACATTTACATGTCCTCAAAGCACTTTGCGAATTCCTTATAGAAATTACGGTCACAGAATCTAATTCAATGCAACGGATTATTTTTTACACAGTAATTAATTTGCAGTAACAATGGGAGACTTGACAGATTTAAGATAATGTAGGTAGCTTTTTTCTTATCCTTCTCGAGACTGACTTCTCCTTGTGACCATTCGCCATGGGCATCACGCTGCAAAGGCTTTGTATTCGACCAGGACTTGCAGGTAATCGTTCCATTACGTCGCCCAATGCGGGGCCTCCCATCAGTGTCAGGGTTCCATTTCCCAGCAATGCGACCAGTGGAAACAAGCCAAACCCCTTGCCCTAGAATGCACCTTTTATCTAATAGCACAGGCGCCTGCAATGTATAAGCCATCCTGTAAACCCCGGATTTAACCTTCTACGGTTAAGAACGGTATGTGTTCCTCCTACAATAACGGAATGAACTCCTTGAACTTGCGCAGGGCAGAGTGGCGTGTGAGGGCACCATGATTGGGATCTCCTCTGGGAAACTGGGCTTGATTACTGTAAAAGATAGTGCCTTCGTCCCACCCAGACATGGCTCACTACAATAGTCTGGACGTCGATGGGGTAGATCTGTTCTGTTGACGGGCTCGATTTCAAACAAACACCTGCTTAGATCGGCTCGACACAGCAGCGCAACCGTCGTTTTATGCCTGTGAATGCAAGAAATGATGTGGGCAACACGGGAAGGAAACGAACGCTGGACGGGAATCAAACCGAGAAAAGGGTTTGTAAACCCACAGAAAATGCTAAATAGATTTGTTCGAGACAGTTAAACTTCTGAGTTGAATGTAGACTTTAAGAATACCTGGAGGAGAATGCATTGTGTTAGCCATGCGTGGAAGAATGTGGAAAAAACTTGAAGTGATATTTCAAGGTAGGAAGGCGGCCATCGAAGAAAAGCAGACGTAAAGACAATAACAGTACAAATTATAACACAGTGACAAGAATGCTTTAAAAAAATAGATAAATGTAAACCTCTCGCATATAAAGAATATTGTGTTGAAGAAAAAAATTGGAGATTGATTGTTTAACCATACCTGTGAAGAGGATTTTCGCCTCGACTAAAACATCCTGGAGCCGAAATCCTTCATACCGTAAAAACAGAGTCGATAAGGAATGCGAAAAGAAGATATTAAGCCTGAGAATAGATATTCATAGAAGAAAATCGATGTAAGCCAGAGGAAAGTAGCGTTACCTAAACCGCTGGAAAGACCATAAGAACGAAAATGGCGAAGGAAGCCACGAAATATGGAGGTTTCAATAATCTGCAAGTTTCGGCGTTCGGCAAATGGAAAATCCGTAGACATCATGCAGTCAAGCCTGTAGGTGTTTCACCTACGAGAACCTTCCATTCTGGTGTGAGGATATCAGTAACGGCAGAGGCCAAAACTCGGACGCACCGCCTCTGCAATAACCCAAACTGTAAACAAAAGGATACATTTCCCTGCACAGACATTAGGTCAGATAAACCCCATCGTCGCCGAGAAAAATTCTCGGCCAGGAAATGTCGTTCTGATCTCGGGCGCCGGGCGAATCTTCTAAGCAGTGGACGTGTCAAATTTTAGTTGGAAGGAAGGGCGAATCTTCTCCCAGCTAAACCCAGCAAAGAAAACACCTTCGGTGTAAATATCCTCCATTTACTTTTACATATGTTCTCTCGACATGCTTTACTTTATCTTTAATCAAATATTTTCCACTTACTTTTACTTTTACTTTATACCTTCAATCTTTCAAATATATATATAAAAGTTTTAAAAATATGTTAATTAAGTATTGTATCTTTAAATAATATGAAATATTTTATTTAATATAATTTATTTTAATCTCATATAAATTTTCCATATATCAAATTAAACCTTACACGAATATAACTATATATATTACAATTTAAATATTTATGTGAGAGTTAAATGTTTTAATTAAAAATAAAATGAGTGGTTTAAAATAAATTTGAAATTAGATTTTTATTTATTTATTTTTTAAATAGTTTTTAGTTTTATTTTATTTTTTAATGGGGTCATATAGTAGTTAGTATCTCTCATTCCGCGATAGAGCATGACATAAATAGTAAATAATAGTTTTGAATATTGTATTTAGTAATTTTATTAAAAAATAATATAATATAATGATTTTCAATGTTCAATGTCGTTCAATATCGTTTCTTAATATAATATAATTTTGTAATTTTATTAAAAAATAATTTAATATAATATAATATATAATATATCGTTTCTTCCTCATTATGTTCAATGTCATCAATTTTAAAAATTCTTTTCACAATAAGTTAATTATATGGTTCAAAAGTTTTGTGAAAAATATTATAATTCATCACCTTTTTCTACTCATGCTCACCAATTTTTTACATCCGAGACATTAAAAATCTTGGAAATAATTACAATGAAAAATGCAATGGTGTGCAGAGGATTTATAACCATTAAACCCTTGGGTATTCTACATTCGCAACTCTCTCTCTCTGTTTCAAGGCATGAAGACGACCCTGATCTCTGTGTGAATGGTTTGAAGTGAATATGCTGTAAAACTTGAGACCGTCCAGGTAAATGTGAAAATGTAAAATGTGGGCCCTGTAAAACACAACAAAAAAATATAAAGGGATAGTCGCACATGTGAAGGATGACCGGCTAAAAATATTAAACACATTAATATTAATATTAAATATGTGGGGCGGCGATAGAGCATGACATAAATAGTAAATAATAGATTTGAATTTTGTATTTAGTAATTATATTAAAAAATAATATAATATAGCTGAAAGGGAGATGGTTAGGTAGTGAAGATAGCTGAAAGTGTTGGAATTATTGGTAAACTCCAAGCAAACAGTGGAGAGAATATAAACTCCCCTCTACAACACAGAGTAATTTAAACAATTTGACAGGAGACAGAGTTTTCAGGACTTTAAAACAAATTTCTATTCCTTTCAAAACTGATACAGATTCTTCCTCTAAAGAGAGGGATAACAACAAAGGTGACTGCTACAGACGCAGTGCATAGATCTTCAAAACAATGC
The DNA here is from genome assembly GCA_034641835.2 of Pinus albicaulis. Taxonomy (NCBI): domain Eukaryota; kingdom Viridiplantae; phylum Streptophyta; class Pinopsida; order Pinales; family Pinaceae; genus Pinus; species Pinus albicaulis. Next base: position 49,844 of record JAXQQM020071624.1, on the reverse strand, counting down.
TCTGTCTCTCTTGAAAACGCACACAACAGTGCTGTAATGGTCTTACTGTGTTTTCTTCTTCTCGCCTGCGGGCTCTTCACACAGCGGTTCACTATACAATACTACACTACAGACTTCGCGGGCCTTTTTCTTTTATATATGGCGCAGCAGCACATTTTACATTAAAAAAAACTATATGAAACATAAAACAAAAATAAAACCTAATACAAAGGAAAAACCTTTGCGGAACAATAAAATGAAATGCCTGACGTACGAGTGGGGACCACTACGCAGTCGGCAATCGACAATCGACATAAATCTTGACAACATACTTTGTGATCCGCCCAAACTTTCGATCCCGATTGGAAACACATTCTCCGATCTTCCGCTTCTGATTGGCAAGGCAATCGACAATCGACGATCGGATCCGCCCTGATCGGGGCGCACAATAAAATCCCGCCGATTGAACCTTCCGATTGAAATCAATCGATTTAATAGATTTCTGCCACGTGGTCTTGTGGACCCACGGGCCACCGCTGCTGTGGGGTGATTTATGTACATGAAACTTATGTATTGCGATTGTGATTGCGATCGCATCGCGACTCTACACATCAACAAGACACTGCTCAGGAATAACTTTCCGATTCCGATTTGCATATAAACGGTGGGGACCACTTGTCCCGCCAATTCAAAAATAAAAGGACTTCCGCCTGTTTTCTTCATTCTGGTTGTTGAAGGACTTTAAAGCCCGAAACGACTGTTTTTTTAATATCTCTGCTCCTCCGTAGAAACGATCTACAAAAAATCTTTGTCCTTCCACTGCAAGACGTCTCTGTCCATCTCAAAATTAAATTTCATCTACAAACTATGGCTGCAGCCCATCAGAATTAAATTCATTCCCATTCTTCTTCAATGCAGAGTGCTGCGCACTCAATCTCTGTTTCTGCTGCTGCTGCCTTTGTCCTTTTTTCTTCCTGCCAAGGCACGGCAAGTGACTTTAATATTTCAACACTCCCCCTTAAAGTCAGCTGCTGGGTTGTTCATCATACCCAGGCATTTTCTTAGAAATTCAAATGTTTTCTGTCCCAATGGTTTAGTTAAAATATCTGCATATTGCTCCTCTGTTTTACAATGTTGTAAAACAACTTCACCATTATTCACCAATTCTCTGATATAATGATACTTTGTGTCTATGTGCTTTGTTCTTTTATGAAACACAAAATTCTTTGACAATGCAATAGCTAAGCTATTGTCACAATAAATCACAGTGCCCTTTACCTGTTCTTGGCACAAACTTCTCAACATCCTTCTCATCCAAATTGCTTGACACGCTGCTGCTGTAGCTGCCACATATTCTGCCTCTGCTGTAGATAATGCTACAATAGGTTGTTTCTTGGAAGCCCATGAAATGGCTCCTGAACCCATATGAAAAATATAACCGGAAGTGCTCTTCCGATCATCTACACTTCCAGCCCAATCACTGTCAGTGTATCCAACTAATTCTGAATTTTCTGAAGTAGTATATAAAATACCAAATCTTTTTGTACCTTTAACATACCTCAGAATTCTCTTTGCTGCTTGCCAATGTGCTTCTTTTGGCTTCTCCATAAATCTGGAAATTAAACTAACAGCATGCATAATATCTGGCCTAGTTGCAGTCAAATACATGAGGCTGCCAACTATGCTTTTATACAAACTTGGATCAACATCCTTGCTGTTGTCATTCTTACTCAACTTCAATCCCATTACTGTGGGAGTAATTGCAGCTTTGCACTCCTGCATGTTGAATCTTTCCAAAACTTGATTCACATATTTTGCTTGAGAAATAAAAATTCCTTTCTCACCTTGCTCCACTTCTATTCCCAAGAAGTATCTTAATAAACCCATGTCAGTCATTTCAAATTCATCTTTCATTACTGTTTTAAAATTTTCAACAAGGTAATCATCATTACCTGTAAAAATTAAATCATCAACATATAAAACAACAATCAACAACTTACCATCCTTTTCTTTGATGTAGAGGGTGGGTTCTCCCTCACACTTTTCAAATCCATTCTCCAATAGATAAGAATCTATTCTGCTGTACCATGCTCTTGGTGCTTGTTTCAGCCCATAAAGAGCTTTCTTCAATTTACAGACCTTATGCTCTTGGCCTTTCTTTTCATATCCAAGAGGTTGTTCAACATATACCTCTTCCATTAAAACTCCATTTAAAAATGCGGATTTTACATCCATTTGATATACTTTCCATTCGTTTTGTGCTGATATGGACAACACTGCTCTTACAGTCTCCATTCTGGCAACTGGTGCAAAAGTTTCTTCATAATCAATCCCTTGCTTCTGCTTATATCCTTTGACAACAAGTCTGGCCTTGTGTCTTTCTATTTTTCCTTCAGCATTGCTTTTGGTCTTGTATACCCATTTAACTCCAATGACTTCTTTACCTTCTGGAAGATCAACTAACTCCCATGTTCTATTCTTTTCTATGGCTTTAATTTCATCATCCATAGCTTCTATCCATTTTCTATCTTTAATAGCATCTTCAAAATGAATAGGATCATCAACTTGACAATACAAAGCAAATAAGGAATTCATACCTTCGTTTGCTTCTCCTTGCTCATAGATTTCTCTAAGGCTTCTGAATCTTGTTCCTCTTTCACTTGGTGTAGCCGCGCTTGATGAAGCACTCGATTCTGCTCCTTGTGGTGTACTCGGTGAACCACTGCCGATTCTTCTCAAGGGTGTTCTTGTTGCCGCTTGAGGCGTCCCTTGCTGGCCTTGCGCTGCTGGAGGTTGTGCAATGGATGGGTTATTAATCTCAACCACATCTACATCATCTTCATCATGAGATAAACAGTTTTTGACATTGACTGTTTTCTCAATGCTTCCATCCCACGCTTCTTCTTCGATGAATTGCACATCTCTACTAATTACAAACTTCTTTGTGGATGGGTTATACAGTCTGTATCCTTTGGAATCTTCACAATATCCAAGGAAAATGCACTTCTCCCCCTTACTATCCAACTTCTTTCTCAATTTGTCTGGAATGTGTACATATGCTACACATCCAAAAACTCTCATGTGGGTGACTCCCTGTTTTCTGCCACTCCACGCTTCTTCTGGAACTTTGTTCATCACGGCTTTTGTGGGGCATCTATTCAAAATATATACAGCACAGTTTGCTGCTTCTGCCCAATACTCATTCGGTAAGTGTTTCGCCTTTAGCATACTTCTCACCATCTCCATTATGGTTCGATTCTTCCTTTCAGCCACTCCATTTTGTTGCGGCGTGTACCTGGTGGTAAACTGCTTGTGTATGCCGTTCTCTCTGCAAAAACACAGAAATTCTTTTGATATGTATTCTCCTCCTCTGTCAGTTCTGAGGACTTTAATGTGAAGTCCGCTCTGTTTTTCTACAAGAGCTTTAAAATGACGAAATTTCTGAAAGACTTCGCTTTTATATTTTAGAAAATAGACCCACACTTTTCGTGTGAAATCATCAATGAAGGTCAGCATGTAATTGCTGCCTGAAACAGATGTTGTTTGCATCGGCCCACATAAATCTGAGTGGATTATCTCCAAGGGTGCTTTCGCCCTTATGCTTTTCCCTGATGGAAAGTTTTCTCTATGTTGCTTTCCCAAGATGCAGCCTTCACATAGGCTGTCAGGCTTTTCAATCAATGGTAAACCCCTTACCATTCCTTTTCTGTGCAACAAATTTAATCCTCCAAAATTGAGATGTCCAAATCTCAAATGCCATAACCAATTTTCATCTTTCTCTTCCTTCTGGAAGGCTTCTTGAGTTACAGCTGCTACATTCTTTCCTTTTCCTTTCAAGTCAATGTTGAGCTTGAGCAGAAACATTCTATTGCTGGTCATTTGTATTTCAGCAATAATTTTCTTACTTGGAGGAATATCTTGTATGGTGCACACATCATCTTTGAATATAACATTGTAACCTTTGTTTATGAGCTGCCCAACGCTCAAAAGATTACATTTCAGACCTGGAACATAATACACATCAGGAACAAATTTTTGCTCCCCATTCCTTGCTCGAATACTTACTCTGCCTTTCCCTTTGACAGAGATCTTAGTATCAGTCCCTGTGGTCACTTCAGATTTGACTTCTTCATCAAGATTGGCAAACATTGCTTTGTTGCCAGTCATGTGATTACTACATCCAGAATCTAAGAACCAGACATCATCAACTTTATCTTGTGCTACATTACAGGCTAACAGCACATTACTTGGGTTCTTTTCTTCTTTTGCTACATTAGCATTCTGCCTATTCTTCATGTCATTTTGCTTCTTTCTACATTCATTGGCATAGTGCCCATATTTCTTGCAATAATGACACTGGACATTGGATTTCTCATACCTTTGTCCTTGAGCATGTTGGTGTTGATGTCCACCTTGCTGGCTGTTGCATTGGCCATGGCTCTGGCTTTGACTGTTGCTCCTTCCATGTGAATGTGAAGAGCTGTCCCTTCCACCTCTATTCTGAATTCTGCCTCTTCCTCTTCCTTTTCCTTGACCTCTTCCTCTTCCTGAAGGCATATGGGTCTTGAAGGCGTGCTCAAGAGATGAGTGTTCATCTCTGCTCAATCTTTGTTCATGGGTTATCAGCGAGGCATGAAGTTCATCCACTGTGAACTGTGATAGATCTTTGGTCTCTTCTATGGTGGTTACAATAACATCAAACTTTGAGGGTAAGCATCTCAAAAGTTTCTCCACAATCCTTCTTTCTTCAAGAGTTTCTCCATGGGATCTTATCTGATTTACAATCCCAATCATATGTGTAAAAAATGTATCAACACTGTCTGACTCTTTCATGCAAAGAGTTTCAAAATCTCTTCTCAACAATTGAAGTTTTGTTGTTTTAACTTTCTCCATACCTTGATAGGCTACTTTCAAAGTTTCCCATGCCTCCTTGGATTTCTTAGCTGCTGCTATCCTTGGAAACACACTCTCATTTACAGCTTGATACAAACAGAAGAGAGCTTTAGCATCTTTCTTCCTATTATTCTTCAATACATCTTTCTCTACTTGAGTTAAGGCATTAAAAGCCTGCTCATCAGCTGGTTCTACGAAACCATCTTCTACTAGTTCCCACAAGTCTTGTGAGACAAACAGGGCTCTCATGGTAATGGCCCAATAATCATAGTTCTTTCCATTAAACTGTGGAAGATGAACACTTCCAAGATTCATACCAGTGCTTGGTCCAGCCATTACTTCTTAAACTGAACTCGGACTTTAAACAAACTGTCTTTCCTTCTTGAAAGAACAAACTTCTTTAAACAATAAACAACTGCACTTTTATCTTTGAGAAATACCTGACTTTTGACTTCTGTTGAGCTTTTCACGCTGCTGGAGAGAAACGGTGCAACAGGTCTTCTTCTTCAGCTTCTTTGAAATATTCAAAGAGCCTAGATTTGCTCCGATACCATGTTGGAATTATTGGTAAATTCCAAGCAAACAGTGGAGAAAATATAAACTCCCCTCTACAACACAGAGTAATTTAAAAAATTTGACAGGAGACAGAGTTTTCAGGACTTTAAAACAAATTTCTATTCCTTTCAAAACTGATACAGATTCTTCCTCTAAAGAGAGGGATAACAACAAAGGTGACTGCTACAGACGCAGTGCACAGATCTTCAAAACAATGCTCTGTCTCTCTTGAAAACGCACACAACAGTGCTGTAATGGTCTTACTGTGTTTTATTCTTCTCGCCTGCGGGCTCTTCACACAGCGGTTCACTATACAATACTACACTACAGACTTCGCGGGCCTTTTTCTTTTATATATGGCGCAGCGGCACATTTTACATTAAAAAAAACTATATGAAACATAAAACAAAAATAAAACCTAATACAAAGGAAAAACCTTTGCGGAACAATAAAATGAAATGCCTGACGTACGAGTGGGGACCACTACTGTCGTGAGCGATCAGCAATCGACATAAATCTTGACAACATACTTTGTGATCCACAGGCTTCGATCAGATTGAAACACATTCTCCAGATTCTTCCGCTTCGATTGAAGGCAATCGACAATCGACGATCGGATCCGCCCTGATCGGGGCGCACAATAAAATCCCGCCGATTGAACCTTCCGATTGAAATCAATCGATTTAATAGATTTCTGCCACGTGGTCTTGTGGACCCACGGGCCACCGCTGCTGTGGGGTGATTTATGTACATGAAACTTATGTATTGCGATTGCGATTGCGATCGCATCGCGACTCTACACATCAACAAGACACTGCTCAGGAATAACTTTCCGATTCCGATTTGCATATAAACGGTGGGGACCACTTGTCCCGCCAATTCAAAAATAAAAGGACTTCCGCCTGTTTTCTTCATTCTGGTTGTTGAAGGACTTTAAAGCCCGAAACGACTGTTTTTTTAATATCTCTGCTCCTCCGTAGAAACGATCTACAAAAAATCTTTGCCCTTCCACTGCAAGACGGCTCTGTCCATCTCAAAATTAAATTTCATCTACAAACTGTGGCTGCGGCCCATCAGAATTAAATTCATTCCCATTCTTCTTCAATGCAGAGTGCTGCGCACTCAATCTCTGTTTCTGCTGCTGCTGCCTTTGTCCTTTGTTCTTCCTGCCAAGGCACGGCAGGTGACTTTAATATTTCAACAGAAAGGGAGATGGTTAGGTAGTGAAGATTTGAATCCAGACGTCTCTGTGCATGCAACCACCGCGAAATCCTACTCTTGTGTTGCGCGTTATCTTTAAAATAAAAATATTATTGACTTTTGAAAGCCTCCAAGAGCGCGATACTTCCCCATTTTGTTTTTATTATAAATTTTATAAAATTATTAAACATCTTTGTTTGTTTTGTTTTTAAAATATTATAATTTTATAATAAAATGATGATCTTCTATAATTTTATAATAAAATTTGTATATATCACAATTATGATTTTCAAATAAAATTGTAATATTAATTTTAGATTTTCTGGTTTTTTGTTTTAGTTTTTATTTTTTCAATGTTTTCATATTTTTAAAATATTTCATTAGATACATATGTCAAAAAAAAAAAAAATTAGAAATAATAAGTCTAGAAGAATAATTGTTTATTGATGGAGTATTTTCTTAGCAATGGATAGAATTCTGAAAAAAACAATTTTTTTTTGCATATTCTTTAATATGTTTATTAATTTTCATTTATTAAGTTTAAAAGAAATATAATTTTAATATTAAATTATTATTATATATAAAATTAAAATTAATATATATATATTTCTCAATAATTAAATATAGTTTTAAAAAAATAATTTATAATTTCAAAATCTTAAAATTATTTAAAAATAAAATATTTACACAAATTTCCAAAAAAATAACAAATATAATGTAAACACGAAAGCCTGTACAGCCCAACAACAAATTATAAAAAGATAATCGCACATGTCAAGGATACCCTGCATCACTAAAAGCAGGTAGTGAAGATTTGAATCCAGACGTCTTTGTGCACGCAACCATCGCGAAAATTGATTTTATAGGGGAGAGTTGTCTAATGTTGTGCAGGGACCAGTAATTGTTATAGTACTGGTCCCATCAACCCACAAAAAATAGATATATATGCATCCAATAATTAAACATAAAGAAATAATTTGAAGTGCAAATATATATTAAATTAAGTCCAAAATTTCCCAAGTCATTGACTGGGCCCACAACTGTCCATAAATAGTTTAATAAGTATCAAGATTACAAATCCTATTATGTCAACTAGAACACTCATAAAACCATTTTTCATTATATCAATACCTGCACATAGTAAAAGGAAATGTATGTCAGCCATAACTGTTGTGTTATTCAACATTTAAACCCATTGTGTTCAATAAATGGCACCCACCCAATAACAACTTTTAAACCCACTGTGTACAATAAATGACACCCACCCAGTAACAACTTTTAAACCCACTGTGTACAATAAATGACACCCACCCAATAAATTTAATAAATGATTTCTCATTCAAACAGATCAAAACATATCAAAGCACATGGATCAACAAAAACAAATTCCCAGCCATTAGATCACATCAAATTCAATCCCGATCACACATGCAAAATGAAGCCATTGCAATCCATGTCCATCATTGTCACCAATTAAATTCAACTGAAAAAACTATAAAAGGAGTTCAACCACTGCTGAACATTCAAACTATTCACCAGTCCTAGAGACAAACCAACACAGAACATTTCAAAGTATAATTAGGTTAGTTTTCTCAACAATTTTATTTTAATTTCTAAGTATTTATTTCTGATTCTTACACTTTTATTTTCATTTTTGAGCCTTTATTTCAATTGTCTTACAAGTCTTTATATCAGTTTTATTTCAGTTGTCTTACAAGTCTTTATATCAGTTTAATTTTCTGAACCCAATGAGAGATTGAATCAACCTAAATTCATAGATAAGTTTCTTCGCTTACAGATTAGCATTAAATAGAAAACACAGAGATTCGTTACTTATGCTTAAACCCTCACAATTATTCAGTTCCTTAGCTTAAAACCTCACAATTATTGTGTTCAGTCATGATGAACTTACGCTAAAGCATTTACAGAACATGGCCACTCTGTCTCTTTCTGCAAACTGTGGGATACTCAGTATCCAATTTCAAAAGAATCCCTAAGAAATAGCAGTAGAAATGAGAAACAACCCTGGAAAATCAAAAGTGATACACATGATTTACAAGGTCCACCGTAATAACGTTTGCAATAAAATGTCATCACATTAAAAATACTGGATATCTGACACCTGGGTGAGGGAGATCTAAAACCCTAATGGTTGGTGTAAGTAAAAGAAAAAGAATGAGAAACTTCAACTGTAATTTTTGAAAATTCACTGTCCTTTGTTTTGTTTGTTTTAAACTTGCCACTGCTACAATACAACAAAGATGGATTGAAGCAAACTCTATCAAACAAAGGAGTCACGATACAGATTTTAACTTTCATTAATAACTCCAGGAAATTTCTAGTTTTGTATATTTCTTCAAAAGAAATAGAAAAACAACATTGTTTCATATTATTCTCGACCTTATTGGAGAAGGAGATGAAGAATCCTCTAGAAACAGTGAGAGCATATGTCAATGGTGCTAAGTATCTCTCAACTACATTAAGACGTTAAATTTGTGAAAAATAATGTATGAAAATAGAATTCACAGTGCCTTATATTCCACAACGGATGGAGTTGTTGAAAGGATGAATAAAATGATGATAAAGAGTACAAAGTGGATCTTAAAGAATATTGAGTTACCAAATAATTTTAGGGTAGAAGCAATCAACATATTAGCATTTGTTCAAGATAAATTCACTGGTGGTGTTGCAAATTCAATGGTGCAGAGACCGTGTTTAGTGAGAGATTTCCTTACCATTCTAGTTTTTAGGGTTGTAGGGTTGTTGTTTCCTTCCATACTCTGCAAAAGCATTGGATTTTTAGTAATTTCCATATGCTCCCCTTATTTGTTTTTGGAAAATTATATCTCTTCACCTATAGGGCTATCAACATATGCATCGCTCAGGGGTGTGAAGCCGTAGTTTTTCCTAGCCTGGTTCTAGGTGGGTGGGTGCGCCAGTGTTTTATCCTCCATCCAATGTTATACGATGTAAAATCATGTCCCATGTGTTGAATTTATTTTCGTGACCATGGCCTTCAATCATCTTTTGTTTGGTTAATTTTAGTTTTCTCACATGTCTCAACGATGCAACCTTTGTTTTCTCTAGGGAATTATAGCAATCCCCTTTCACGATGTCGTTTGTGTTTTCATGGGAGTGGAACTTTGTAGTCCCATTTCCCTCGTCTACTTTGACACCATCCCTAAGATCCCTCCTATGCAATCCGACTGAAGGTATTACAAATTGTTTTGTAGGAGCCTAATAGGTTGATGCCTTGAAGCACCATTTGAATCTGTTGTGACTGAAGGTAAACTGTCATTGAATCTGGGCTAACAGATGTAAGATCTCATTGATTCACAGTTGCACCATATTTCATTTGAAGTCGAGTGCATTTTAGAGACTGGGTGAGAGAAACTTGTCTCTATCATTTCACTTTTTGTAGTTAAAAAGATTTAAAAGGAAACATCAAATTCCGAAAGAAAAATCCCAAATTGAAATGGTGCATCTTTAGAAATAAGGAGGAGGATTAGATGGATCTCTACCATAGCTCAGTGTTTAGCTCAGTTCAGGGCTATTAATGTCAGGGTTTGATCAAGATGCCATTAGTTAGAGGATTTTGTCTCTAGTGAGTAATAGAATTATAACGAGTTTTTCCAATGCTGATAAATAAAATAATAACAATAATATTTTAATGGCTCACCCACAGATCAATTTCTTGGCTTAAATTCACAGATAAGTTTCTTCGCTTACAGATTAGCATTAAATAGAAAACACAGAGAACAGTTACTTATGCTTAAACCCTCACAATTATTCAGTTCCTTAGCTTAAAACCTCACAATTATTGTGTTCAGTCATGATGAACTTACGCTAAAGCATTTACAGAACATGGCCACTCTGTCTCTTTTTGCAAACTGTGGGATACTTAGTATCCAATTTCAAAAGAATCCCTAAGAAATAGCAGTAGAAATGAGAAACAACCTTGGAAAATCAAAAGTGGTACACATGATTTACAAGGTCCACCGTAATAACATTTGCAATAAAATGTCATCACATTAAAAATATTGGATATCCGACACCTGGGTGAGGGAGATCTAAAACCCTAATGGTTGGTGTAAGTAAAAGAAAAAGAATGAGAAACTTCAACTGTAATTTTTGAAAATTCACTGTCCTTTGTTTTGTTTGTTTTAAAATTGCAGGGGAAAATCCTGCTGTGTAGGAGCCTAATAGGTTGATGCCTTAAAGCACCATTTGAATCTGTTGTGACTAAAGGTAAACTATCATTGAATCTGGGCTAACAGAGGTAAGATCTTGAAACATCAAATGGATGCTCCCATCTTGCCTGTGGAATTCTCCCCTAATACCCCTAGCAGGCTCTACAACAAAACCAGGAAAAATAATACTTCAGATGCTTTAGGTCCTGATGTTCCATAGTTTCTATTAAATGATCAAAAAAACAAAACATAACAAAAAACAAAACATGACTAGCTGAGCATATAAGCCTGTGGAAAATAGTTGAGCATGAGTAGATGAGCATTAGTTGATCATAGGAATTAAAGATGACAAGACAGAAAATAAGAAAACTGTAACAGAAGGAAAGGCATTCAGAATAATCGGGCATGAACACACAAACTAATTGTAAACTGTTATAAATTGTTATAAATGGGAAGAGATGATGTTACCAGATGATGTTTGGCTTGTATGAAAGAATTTTGTTCAATTATTCTTAACTAAATGCATGCAATAATTCTGCAGGTAGTTGCATCCATGGCAAGAGTGAGTTATGTCGCTCGCACAAGGAGAAGTGGCAGAAGAGTGACTAGGGGTGCCCAACTGCGATGCACCTCATCAGATGAAGAAAGAACAAGTGATGTCAATGTCACCAATGCTCCAAGAAATGTTGTTGACGATGACTATGTGGCTAAAGCTGATGTTGTGGCACCATCAGCCACAGAGCCACCGTCAACCACAGTCCAAGGTGCAACTTCAACTAAAAAGATCAGTGCCATAAGAGGTTGGACAAAAGAAGAAATGTTAGCTGCAATTGATGACATAGAGTTCAATGGATATTCTATTCGGGCATCTGCAAAGAAGCATACTATTCCCCCTTCATAAATACATTATTGGATAAATGGGCTGACTCACACCAAACGTAGAGGGCCTGTTACAGTTATGACTGAAGAGGAGGAGGGCGAGGTGGTTGAGTGGTGTAAAGAAATGGCCCAATTGGGACATGGGCTAGAGTTGATACAACTCAAATCTACAGTTTCTCAAATCTGTCAAGGGAGGCCAAACCCATTCAAAGATGGGTTTCCTGGTAAATCATGGTGGTTTGGGTTTAAAAAAAGGCATCCAGACCTTGTATTGCGTACAGCTGAGGGCCTTGACAGAGACATAGCATTAAATTTGTGCCCTACAGTTGTATGTAAGTTCTATGACACTCTTTCTAGTGCATATGATAAACATTCTTATGCTGCAGACCATATATGGAACTATGATGAAACAGATTTACAGGCGGGAAGGAATTGTGGCATGAGGGTAATTGCCAAAAGAGGCAGCCGAAACGTGCCAAAGATTTTTCCTAAGAGCAGGGAATGGATAGCCATTTTATGTTGTGTCAATGCAATTGGTGCTTCAATCTCAGGATTTTATCTTTTCAAAGGTAAAAATCAGTTGAAAAATTATATACAAAATTGTGAACCTGGAGCATGCATGGCTGCACATCCCCATGCATGGATGACTAAAGAGATTTTTTTAAATTGGCTTTGCCACTTTGCTGCATCTGTGCCAGGTGGTGTCTCACCTAATAACAGACACCTGTTGATATTAGATGGCCATGGAAGCCACATGGCTCTACAAACAATTGAGGAAGCATACAATTTGGGCATTGATCTTTTAACATTTCCCGCTCATACCACTCATAGATTGCAGCCACTTGAAGTTAGTGTGTTTGGCCCTTTCAAGAACTATTTTAGGTCAGAATGTGCTGCATGGATGGAAAAGAATCCAGGGGTTGAGGTCAAAAGGTTCGAGTTAGCAGAGCTTGCAAGTAAGGCTTTTAAAAGGGCTCTGACACCATCAAATATCAAGGCTGGCTTTAGAAGGACAGGAATATGGCCACTAAATTATGATGCTCTTATGCATGATACTACTTGTAGCCAAGCTTTCCATGTGGATGGTCAGGAAGAAAGACATGAAGTGGAAGAAGAAGTAAATGAACATGATGATGTGGTTGCAGCTGATAATATAATTTCCCTCTCTCAAGGACAGTTATATGCTGATGATGATGAGCAGGTATGTGAAACACAATATACTTGTCAACAAATTGATGGCAACACTGTTGAACATGCAGTTGAGAATGCAGACTTTGTTGAAACAGAAATTGCTGATATTGTTAATGCAGATTTAGTTCAAAATGAAAATGTTGATATTGTTAATGCAGAAAATGAAATTGCTGATATTGGGCATGAAATTGAAAATGACCAATTGACATTGCCTAGCCAAGTAAACCCACCATCATGGCTGGTAGAAAACATGATTAATTTGAACGCCCATAGTGTCTCAAGAACTAATGAACAAAGCATGAACATGCCTTCACATGTGGCTGAATTGAATAGTGAAATTGTTCATTTTTTTGTGGACAATAGATCAATGGAAGAAGATGGAGGACATAATGAGGCAGCAGATGAAGAAAACAATATAGTTCAATCAAGTGCCACAGATACTGAAGTGCCAAGAAATGACATGCAGGTGGGAGGGAGGGAGAAATTACTTGGGTGGTTCTTAAAGCTACCAGTAGAAAGAGTGTCAATGAAAAAGAAGCAAGGAACAGCCAGTAGTCTTCGTTTGGGGCGAAGTTCACAGTTACTCACCTCTGAAGACTATATAAAGCTCCTTGTTGAGTCTGAAAATAAGAAAATGGAAATTCAGGAATTAAAACAGAAAAAAAAAAATAAAAAAAAAAATATATCAAGCCAAGGAGAAGAAGGCAGCAAGGGCTATTGTAGCACAACGTCGAGTAGATGAAAGGCTTGAAAGAGAGAGAGCAAGGCAAGAGAAGGAGCAACAAAAACAAATCTCAAGACAGGAAAAGGAAGCAAGGAAGGCTCAACAAATGCTTGAAAGGGAACAAGGGTTGACTCATATGGTTGACATAAATGCAAGCACAGTTGATGAGAATGAATCCAGAAACATGTCCAACACATTGGACAAAATTGCAAATAATACAACATTATTCCAAGACCTCATAAACATTCAAGTGCCTCACTATCAAAATCGGGGTTTACCCACTTGCCTTATTCCTACCACAGGAGGTCTGAATTCAATGTATGCTCAGCACACACCTCCACTTAATGCAAGTGTGAGGTACGGGTACTTAATTCCTCCATGGTTGGAAGGGACAAATTGGTCTCAATTATATGGCAGCAATCAACCACCACCTAATCAAGCCTTCTTAGGAAGGCCAACCTACTTGGCTCAATCAGGTAACTTAGGGTTTGGCACTGAAGATTCTCAAGGCCATAAAGAATAGGAGTGTTAGATGTTTTTGGATGTAACCACATTATGATGTGGATTTTTGGATGGACTATATGTTTGGTTTCAAATCGGTGATATGTTAGAATGATTGTGATAGGGCTGTCATATTGACATTTTTGAAGACTATTTATGAAGCAAGATATCTTCCCAGCCATACTTTTATCACTTCCTATGCTTAAGGATATTTCTGAAATGTAGAAAAACACATAGTGAATGTAATTTTGTTTTTCATAATTAAATCATTTTTTTTTAGGAAAATAAGGTAGCCTAACAGCATAATCAGAACCAATCTGGTTATATCTACCTAACATGAGATGTTAATCTAAGGGTTCAATAGACAGAATCTCTTCATACATCGTTATAGGCAGCTGGTTGGATCCATTACCCAACTTCTATTTGTTGGGATCATCTCAAACAAGACTCCCAATCTAACCTAACATCTAACTTTAACTTGGTCGAGTACTTCTCAAACATTGTACCTTAAGGTTAAGATATACTTTACCAACATAAGATACTAAAAATCATTAGAATCGAGAGTAATTTCTTAATTAATTATATGAAGTGCTCCAAAACTGTAAAGTTGAAACACCTGCTACATCAAGCTGTCTGTAGTATTGACCCCATTTAACATCATCGCAATACATCCACTTTGTCATGGATGAGAAATGCACAAAATGGTTATACAGCATGCACTCTTGTCAACTACAGGACTTAGCTGGAGTATGCTACAAATATGTATTTTGAAATAGCAGAATAATGTTGAGAAGTCATTTGGATGCACTAAAAGAAGAAAGAAATGTCTCTAAAGGAAAGTGCATTAAAATAAAAATGTCTCTAAATGTCTGAAAGTGGAAACTAGAACAGGTGATGAAACTTCTTTAGTTATACCACTCATATTTCAGCTGTTAGTTCCATTCTAAAAGATAAAAAAATTTATCATTGTAAAAAGCATTGGCACTTGGGAATCAAGTTTTTTAGAAGTATAATGCTACCAAGAAATATGGTTTTCCAAAAGGAGGACTGGACATCTCCAACTAGAAGCATAATATAAGTGAATTTGACATGAAAATGCTAGTACCTCAATAATCAAATGTGCTGCAGGAAACCAGAAAAATAAAAGTAGTACTTCCAACAAGAAAAGCATATTAAATAGAACTTCAGATAAAAATTGAGTTTAACTAAAAGTAAAGCGTTCAACTGCACCTTGCATAAGTGATCTGTAAATACAATAACAAGTTCGGTGTATCTCACATGTGGCAGAGAAGTAATAATATGCTGCTATAATATATGAAAAAAGGGTCTTAGAGTTAAATAACCCAATAGCATGAGCTTCACATATATGCAACACAACTCTTGTTTATGTTTTATTGCATCCATAAACAACTCCATTCTCAACTAACCACCTCCCATCCCATTTGAAACAAATACAAATGAATGCTCCACAAATTTTTTTTTAACACTTTACCTATCCTACTCGACTCCAACACTTTACCTATCTTAGTCCACTCCAATCCAAAAATGAACAATTAGAAATTTATCAACACTTGGAAACATTTTTGGCTGCAAACATAAAATTCATTAAACAAAAAGGATATTCAAGTTTTTTCTTGAAGCTCAAAGCTTCACTACATAGTACACATATTGCCAAAACTCATTATAAGAGTGGAGATACAGATAAAATCCTTAAGCAATTTATTGGTTACTGTTGCTAGAGCTCACAAAGTCACAAGCGAATGCTTTCCAACAGTTTAAAAATATCTGAGATAAAACACACATGAACAGAACATAAGAGTGAACAGAAACAGAAAAGCATGAACAAAACAAAACTTACAAGCAAGAACAGAAATCTAAATTTATGAACAACGAAGTGGAGAACAATACCAAAACTGAGAACAGAAAATGCAACAGAGCAAAAGAACTAATAGCAGCCAAGGACTAATTGTAAAACCCATATAATTTTTTTTCTGAATTCAATAGATTTAGTTGGCACTTGTTCCAAAGGGAATGAATATGCGATCATGTGTATCCTCAGAGGAAAGGAGGAAATACCAAAACATTAGCAAACCCTGAATCAACACATGAATCAAGCACATCAATGTCATAATTATTTGTTAAGTGGGGTTGATAAAAAAATCAACCACAACAATCTCATAATTTCTCAAGCGGGGGAGATAAACACACCTACACAACCCCAAGTATCTTGGCAAACATCAACGTACACAACTAAGTATTTCAGCAAACATCAACGAACATACACAGATATACGACTATATCGGCTCGGCGAACATACACATACACACTCGAGTATTTCAGCAAACATACACAGATATACAAGTATCTCGGCTCGGCGAACATACACATACACACTCGAGTATTTCAGCAAACATACACAGATATACAAGTATCTCGGCTCGGCAAACATACACGTACACAACGAAGTATTTCACATACACAAATTTACCAGTATCTCGGAAAATATACATACAACCAAGTATTTCAGCAAACATAGAGGTATACAATAACCAAGTATTTCACATGCATATCACAGAATCGAGGAAGGCACATGTGCACAGAAACTCTAGACCCTAAACTACATAGAAAGAAGAACAAACAGTGCCAAAACCAGTGCCATGAACAAACAGTCCGAAGAAGAGCTAAATTGAACCGAAGTAGATTAGAAGTGTTCATAAACACATGTTTTCAAGTGTTGAAAAACACAACAGTGGGCTAGTAGGAATTATTTTCCTACCAGGAGGTGAAGACGCCACGCCAAATGCAGAGGAAAACGTCGATGCAGGAGCGAACTGATAGCTAGAGCTCGCCACAGTTTGGAAATCCCTGCAAAACCCTAGAAAATAGCATAAATTAGCCAAAATCTCTATAAAACCCTTGAAAATGCAAGAAACACAACTTCTGCAAAAATTACCCTCGAAAAAACCCTTGAAAACGAAAAATTACCTTAAAATCATGGTACTTCTGCAAACTAGTAGAGGGGACGAAGCCGTCAACATCTCCCCACATCATTGAGCAGTCGAGGAGGGCAATTTGACAGTGGAGGAGCAAGCTATGGCGGTCGCAGGAGCCAAACTTGTCCACAGTAGGGCGCAGGAGCAACATCAACGAAAGAGTGACAAACCAACATGCCATCCGAACAGCAACAGAAACCGCGAGCATCTGGTCAACAGGGGAAGCAGACATGCACCAGCACTGGCGACACAACGCGCAGCCACCAGCGGAGCTCTACGAGCAACATCTCGCCCCGAACATAAATGCACAGGGTGAGGAACCCATGTTGCAAAACAGGTCGTGTGAAGCCCTAAAAGTACGGAAGGTTTTCGAATTTAACTCCCTCACCAACCAAAACACGTCAACGATAGGAGCTGGCAAGTGTCGTACAACAGACGGTGTGCTGGCCACGTGGTTTGCGAACGTGGAATGGAGAGCGCCCAAGTAATGGCGTCCCTCCCCTAGTTCCCTACTCTTGCGTGTTATCTTTAAAAATGGACATCTTCTTAAAATAAAAAGATTATTGACTTTTGAAAGCTTCCAAGCCCGCAGAGACAGCGCGATTCTTCCCCATTTTGTTTTTATTATCTATTTTATAAAATTATTAAACATCTTTGTTTGTTTTGTGTTTAAAATATTATAATTTTATAATAAAATGATGATCTTCTATAATTTTATAATAAAATTTGTATATATCACAATTATGATTTTAAAAATAGAAATGTAATATTAATTTTAATGATATTCAAAATTATATTGGAAAATAGAATTTGTAATTATGTTTTTAAAGATTTTGTTCATAATTTTAAATCAATTCATGAGATTAGATTTAATAACAATTCTCACTTGTTAATAGCTAGATGTGATAGGGTTGGTTTGACTCTTGAAGTGTATATTTTTCACTTACATTATTTGTTTTTTAAAATCGATTTATTATATTTTTTAGTTTAAAATTTTTATTTTTAAATTAATTTTGTTTGAAATAGTGTTGATTTAGGTTTTCAAATCTTATTACAATATTGTCTTTCACTGTATTAAGGCTTACATAATCTATCCTTTTAGTTTTGAACTTATGACTTTTTAGGAGGAAACACATGCTTTTAACCATTAGGCCTACCCTATACACCTTGTGTGTATTCATGGTGTTTTTTAAAAGTTATTGTATGAGCTTGAAGGCTTATTTTACATCATTTCCATCCTTAAATTTACAAAATCCCGTTTCACATAATTACATAAAAAAAAGTGAGAAATTAATATTTCCACCTTATTAAGAGATGTGATCTAGTAGATTGTAAAGAAAAAAATAGCTATAAAGTAAGTCATTGTACTGGAATTTGATGTCCTCTCTACCCAAATAAGATGGTCCATGTATGGTCTATAGTAAAAATCACATAAATTTTCGTCTTGATGCTCTTTAATCCACCAAAGGCCTTATTCCACTCCCATCCCCTCTTTTGAGAGTCAATCTACTTCCTTGCTATGTTCCATGTAGATGTGAGAACATGAGCCTTGATGCTCCTTAATCTGAGAACATGAGTCTTGATGCTCCTTAATCCACCAAAGGCCTTGTTCCAGCTCCTCTTTTGAGAGTCAACTTGCTTCCTTGCTATGTTCCATGTAGATGTGAGAACATGAAAAGAACTAAATCAGTCCTTGAACCACATTGTTTCCTTCAATATATGCGAGAGTAAGTTGTCTTTGCAAGCTTCTTTTGTTAAGCTAGTTTTTTTTTTTTTTTTAAATATCTCTTCAATATTATTTATTTATTTTTTATGTTTCTTTTTTGGGTCAAATTTTAAAATTCATTTCTTAATTTTTTTTTGAAATGTTTTTATTTTTTATTTTTTGAAATATATTTGTTTTTTTAATTTATTTTTTATGTTTTTATTTTTTCATTATTATTTATTTTTGGTAATTTTGATATTTTTTAAGTTAATTTTGTTTATTTTTTTTTATTTTTTTATGTTTGATTTTTTTTCTCTTTTATATTGAATTTCTTATATTGTATTTTTTGGGTCATGTCTTTTATTTTAAAATATATATTTTTATTTACTTGTTATTATTTTTTAAATTTTTTGAATTTTTTTTGTTTTAGTTTTTATTTTTTCAATGTTTTCATATTCTCAATATATTTAATTGGATATATATGTCAAAATAAAAAAATATGTAGAAGTAATAAGTATAGAAAAACAATTGTTTATTGATGCTGTAATTAGTTAACAGTGAATAGAATTATGAAAAAGACATTTTTTTTTTGCATATTCTTTAATATGTTTATTAGTTTTGATTTATTAAATTCAAAAGAAATATAATTTTAATATTAAATTATTTTTATTATTATAATATATAAAATTAAAATATATATATTTTTTAATTATTAAATATAATTTTTAAAAAACAATTTGCAAATTTAAAATTATTTAAAAATAAAATATTTACATAAATTTCCAAAAAAAAACAAATGTTTTAAAAACCTATACAACCTAACACCAAATTATAAAAAAATAATCGAACAAAAACATTTGCTTTACCGACTTCAATAAAAGCAGATCCGATAAAATGTGTACTACAGATGGAATTTGCGGTGCCTACCACAAATTTTTCAATCACCATGTTTTCACTTTTGGGTTTTTCTTACGCCTCTCCACTTCTAATTTTTTTTTTCCAGTTTTACGGTGAACTTAATCCATTTCATTGATTATTAAAAAAAAAAAATCAACCGAAATGCAAATATAAAATTCATGAGTGCCTCTTAACTTTTTCTTTATCATTGATCTTTTAATTAATTAATTTATTTTTAAACTCTGCTAACTTTTTCTTTATCATTCATCAATAAAATCTTATAGCAAGAAAGTTTATTTTTACTTTATTTTTAATCAATAAAATCTCATCACAATCGGGTTTGTTTTTTACTTTTATTTTTAATCAATAAAATTTGTTCAAATTTATACTAATTTTAATCTAAGCAATATATATATTTATTTTTAAAAAATATTAATTAAGTATTTTAGGTATAAATTGATATAATTTATTTTAATTCACACATATCTTTAATATAACAAATTCTTCATTTTTAAACTTTTATAAGAATATAACTATATAAATATTATAATTTAAATATTTATGTAAAAGTTGAAATGGAAAAAATTATATAAAAAGTTAAAATGTCATTACCTAAAAGGAAAAATGCCCCATTTGAATATGAAGTTGGATTTCTCATCAAGCTTTCCACATTGATTTTTCCTATTTTAAAATATTTTTCTAGCTTTCATTTATACTTTTAAAACTTTTTATTTTATTTTATATGTTAATAAATAAATACTTTATTAAAACCAATTTAGATCCATCTAATTCTGGGTCTATCATGGGCCCATAGGGATTAAATCTCTTAAGATGCAAGCCTTCTTTTTGAAGTGTATAAAGGATTGCACCTAGAGGGGTTTGGTCCCTCTCGGCCCATGATAGATAGCAAGTTAGATGGATCTAGGTTGGTTCCAGTTGAGGGTAACAATGTCACATTTTTAGATTATCATTATTATGTATATGGTTGAGATAAACTTCATACATTGAAATTTACATATGTTTTCTTTTCTTGGCATGACCACATCATTTCCTCTTTAATTTAGTCTATGTTGCTTGCCTTGAATGGCTTGTGCGTCTATGTTTGGATGCTTTTGAGTGTTATGTGTTTGGATTTAGATGGTATTATATGTGAATGTTACAACTGTTTTTTTTATATTTCTATATGTGCATGTAATTGTATGTTAGTAATTAGTTGGTGATGAAGAAGGCATACAATCTTGTAAATAGTTTGGAGGAGGATTGATACCCCACATCTATTTCATTTAATTTTAGGTATCACAACTTTTGACAACTAATTAATTCAAAATAGTGCCCCTCTAAGTATTACTAAATATATTTTGAAGAGTAGTTTTAATAATTTACTGTGTAAAGATTACAATTGAAATTTTAGGTATCACAACTTTTGACAACTAATTAATAATTCTTAATAGTGTCTATGTTATTTTAATTGATA
Organism: Pinus albicaulis; assembly: GCA_034641835.2. Classification (NCBI taxonomy): domain Eukaryota; kingdom Viridiplantae; phylum Streptophyta; class Pinopsida; order Pinales; family Pinaceae; genus Pinus; species Pinus albicaulis. The sequence continues at coordinate 28,663 of JAXQQM020071624.1, read as the reverse complement.
CATTTGACTTGTTTTAAGCTAAACAGACTTAACAAATATGTTAAGCAAATTATGAACAATATTTATTTCTTTTTGGAATAAAGATTAATTTATGGTGTGGTTTCCATAAACTGATGGTAAAAGACAGTTACCTTTTCCTTTGGGAATAAAAATGAAATCCTGGAGAGGAAAAGGGGTTCTGTGCAAAAGAAGAAGGAACAACTAGAGGGTTGAAAGGTGAGAGTGTCCAGAGTTGGCAAGAACCAATGGAACTCTGCAACCTGACAATTGGAGGAGAGGCTAGACAAAGGTTTTGAGGTCTACCTCCAGAGGAACTTCTATTTAATCCTACTCTCATGAGGAGCACAGGGGGAGCTCAGGATGTAATTGCTTCTCTCATGGTTGGGAGGATGCCATCATCTTAGATAAGTATTACAAACCCAAAATAGATTGGAATAAAGAGTTCTTATTATGCATTTATATATATGTTAATCTCTGTAATTAAATTTCTGTACGCTGTGAAAGTTTAATACAAAAAGGTAGAAGTTATTATTGTTATTGAATGGTTGAATAGACTATTTAAGTCAGGTTAAATACTCAGATCCAAATGTCTGTAAAAATCTCCCTAGTATAAGTATGAAGTATACTAGTCTAGGAAAAATACATCTTTATATGCATAAAGATATCTTAAAGATTTAAGTATAACTAACATTTTGATTAGTAGTAGAAATATTTTGAGATTCTGTAGAAAACAAATGAATGGATGGGACAGTTAGTCCATCCAGGGAAGAATCCCCAGACAGGACACTTTGTCTTGTAAATATATTAGAACAATCTTTCACGGACTAGAGGTTGAGGAACAAACCCTTTTTAAATGATGGTCCGGACATCTGACAAAGACTTATTTAAAAGGAAGAAAATATTGACTTAAATTAAATTGTAGAAGTATTGAACCTACAATATTGAGATACAATGTAACTATAAACAATTATCTGAATAGCAACATTACAGTGAACGAGTGGTTCTATGTAGAGTAACAGACTTAAGCAAACAAGAGATACGTTCTTTTTAAAAAAATAGGAAACCCTCGTGAAGAGGTAAAACTCTTGTTGGAGATAGCATAAGAATAAACTGGAAAGAAATCACATCGTATAAAACTACACTATAATTCAAAAATTCTATAAGGAAATATTACATGTATATAAATAAATGTAAACATTACCCAGGAACTTATTAATGGAGCGAAGAATCGAGAACGTGATTGAGAATTGTGCACAACTCATGAAGGAGTGGCAACAAAAACAATATTCATAACAAAACTATAAGGCGTTATGGCCATAAATAACATACAAATATAAATATAACTCACGAAACTGTTTATACAAGAGAATTTCGACAATTGGGAACAGTGATCCAGGTGGATATTGGTGGCCACTCGCCTATTCCACTTGGGCCCCCACCATTGTCTCTTTCAGTTTTTCAGTTTTGGCATAACTTACTATTTTTAGCAGTTTTTTCGGGTCCTGAACTTCCGGAGCCGTTTTGAGGCCCTAAACGACGTTTTTTGGGTATGAAATTTGTTGCAATTTGATCATCAAATCGTCACAAAAGTTGTAGTCCTCGGATAGAGCTTTCTAATGATGTATCATGTGCGTCAAACGGAGATAGTATGCCAAAGTTACGTCCCTGGGAAGTTGAAACACCAATTTACCCAAACGGGGCCCATAGTTTTGGCGCTTCATCTCCTAGGGTTAGGTTTTTTGGATGTTGAGGGTTCTCCATTGTTTCTCAATAATAAATAGGCCCTCGAGCCTCATTGTAACTCAGTTCAGAGGCCTGTAGCTGCCACATCTCTTCTCAGAGATAGCTACTAGTGCCCTAGCTAGTTTTATTTCCATTATGTCTGTAAGCAATTTTCAGTTCTTTGATATTAATGAAATGAAGTGTTATTTCCGCTGCATCTCTGTATTTATGGTTATGTGTTTATTCTGTTGCGTTCCTGCATAAATATGGATCAAACAGATTCAGAATGGAATGTTCCCTTTTAATACAAGCCATTGGAAAACAGAGAGAGTTGAAATGTATTTCAATGCAGTCCATTTTCACAAAATAGAAGTGCTATTCATTGAACGCTCATACTCAGAACTAAAAGCTCAATCAACAAAAACCAAAATTTTTCATTATATAGATTACAGAGAAGCCTCGAAGGGCTATACACTTCCAGAGTAATTTAAGAGTGCTATGGCTTGTATACAAAGACTGATATCGCCATTTTCAACTAACAAGTGAGCATATATAAATTAAGGACAGGGACTGAAATATCTCGGAAGAGAAAACCCGAGGATGTCGTGGTTCTTGGAGACAAATGGGTGAGGGATTATTATCTAGGAGACCTCATGCAAGCCAGAGTTGTAGATGAGTTAGGGTTCGAAGGAAATACTTTCCAAAAACATAGAAACAAAACCGTGAGGATTTAACAGACAAATCCCCAAATGGGTTTAAAGCAATGAAAGGAATTTGTACAAGCATGAATTTGATCTAAAAATTACATCTAAAAAGCGAAGGGTTTTGAACGAATGCCTGGAAAGAAAACCAATTCAAATTGTGAGGTTGGGAATACATTGAAAACTAAAACTAACCTAAAACACAGCGGGGAAAGGAAAACCCTTACCTGTGTTGGCCCTGCCAAAGTTGGGTAGCCATTGTTGGATGAAGAAAAGTTGGAGACTTCTGAAGAAAACCATGTATTACTTTCATGGCAACAGGTGTGCAGCCTATGCCAAGCAACATATGCTGGAACAAGCAGGAAACAAACATTCATCACGGAAAAGAAGCACTACGTGAGAGCAGTAACAAACTAGCAAGTGATGGAAGATAACACCTGAAGAAATGGTGGAGGAAAGACAAGTAATACCTCCATGCTTAGACCAAAAACGAACAACAAAGAGGCAAAAACATGAAACAAAGTTGCAGAGCTCGGCGGAATGCAGCGACAACAAATGTGGAAGTGCTTAGGTTTCGGGGGGGGTAGGGTATTACCCTAACCGTTCCCACCTCTGTTACAGTCGTTGTATCATCAAAGATACCAAGGGCAAAGATCAACCTAGGTGTCCAACGTTAGAAATATCGACATATCCGATGATACGGAGGATCAAGGAAAGGGCTAATAAATTCATAAAACATAAATAACAGTGTTGGGTTGTGTTATATTCTTTCCACGACTAATCACGCAGGGGGGTCATAGGGAGGGTGGTAGCCTCCCCTGTCAGGGTCCGAGGCAGCGCCCCGGAAATTTTTTTTGCTCCTTATTTTCCAGTGGGCGGATCCGCCCATGGTTTTGTGCATGGGTTTGCACATGGTTTTGGGGTACGATGGTTTTCCGCCCGTGGTATTTTATAGATCCGTTCAAGGGAACTACAGTTATGTTCTAATCCAGGGTTAATGGATTGGGGTTTATGTATGCTTTGGCATGTTTATATATGTGTTGTAACACTAAAAGGAATATAATGAAAAATCAAGCTAGTCGTCCCGATTTGGGATCCAGGGGAAAATCTCTGTGTTTATCTATTTTATGTTTTATGCTCTCGCTACTGTTTATTTTCTGTCTTTAAGATTCATTTGCAGATAATTTCTGTACATGGTTAAAACCTACATTTGGCATCAGAGCAGTTTTGGCTTCAAGGGGACGCCTTTGTTGCTGAGGGGTTTTTTGCTCGGGCTTGAGGTAGAACTTGTTCAGTGGGAGATCTATGGGATCGATTCTTGCGGTGAAAGAAGATGGCAAGCGGCGGGAAGATAGAGATTGAGAAATTTAATGGTCATAGTTTTGAGTTGTGGAAGCTCAAGATGGAGGATCTGCTGGTGGATAAAGATCAGTGGATCGCAATAGATCCGGGTACTAAACCAACGGAAATGCTAGATGAAGACTGGAAGAAGCTGGATCAGAACGCAAAGAGCACAATAAGATTGTGTGTCTCAGATTCAGTATTGTTGAATGTATCTAGGGAAGCTACGACGAATACCTTGTGGGACAGGCTAGCGACTTTTTACCAATCTAAGTCTCTGGTGAATAAATTGTTCCTACAGAAAAAGATGTATAACATGAGGATGATGTTGAGATTGAAACAAGATGATGAGCTTAGTGGAAAGGAGTCGCCTTCACTAAGTGGGCCCGCAGGCTATTTTTGGCACAATGTCTATTTTTAGACTATGTCTATTTTTAGACATATGGATCATGTTCTACGAGTTGCAGGATGTTATTTGTGGATGGTTGGTCAAGTCGGAAAAAATAGATGGACTTCTATTTTTAGACATACTGGGCAGAATCTATTTTTAGATTGCCAGTCTAAAAATAGATATGTCGAATATTATTAGCTCTTAATAATATTTGGACTATAAACATTATCTTATCCTCTTGCAGCACTTCAATTCGAGTCACGAATGTGGCACATGCAGTTGACAGAAGGAATTACGCTATTCCTAGGGTTTAGTTGAGCTATTGCATGGATGAATTCAGTTAGAACTCAGGTGACAGAGTTTGGTGGAGTTGATTGAGGAGTTGATGGAGTTGTGTTCAGTTTAACTTAGTTGAGCTAGTTGTATTTAGTCTAACTGATTAATACACTAGTGATGAGTGGTGTGAATTAATGATTAATTAATTCACTAATTATTAACTCATAAATCAACTAAAGAATACATCAGTTAACTTCAGTGCATGGACAGTTCAGTGGAGACCAGTGGAAGAGGTAGGTGAAAGAGTAGGTTGACTATCAGTTGTGACTATACTGGTGCATGAAATTTGCACACACATTGATGGAGATGCCAATGAGGATTGCACAGTTGAGACCAAGGGGATTTGAACTTGGATCTCATCATTATCCATCTTGGATTGCACAGTAGAGGCAGGCTAACAGGTGGAGAAGATTTGAACATGTGACTTGTCAAATCTGAGCTTGTGTAGTGTGTAACAATTGGAGATAGTGCTGAGAGCTTGTGAGGAGTTTGTAGTATGATTGTTACATGAACTCTATCATTATAATATACAGATAGTTGGGGGTTTTCAGCTTTAAGCTTTCCCATTACATACTATGTTTATATGTGTGATTGTTTGATGTTTTAATGTGCGCATGCGATTGTTCATAATTCCGCAAATTGATGATCAATGGTAGAAGAGGTTATGTATTATGCATGAAGCTTAAATAGTGTGTTATCAGGATAATCTCGGTGAATAATTTAATTATTATTCAAATTTCTACATGGTATCAGAGCGATATTGATCATCGGAGCAATTACAGAACATTGAAGCGGTTGAGTTTTGAGCTGGTGGAATTCGAATTTGCAGCATTGTTTTCTTGGTGTCGAAGTCAAAATGTCTTATAATGGATTGTGATTGGAGTATGCCCTTGAAGGCAGCTCGAATTATATTGCATGGAGAGATAGAATGGAGGCGGTGTTAGATGACAACGGGTTGAAGGAGTTCATGATGCTGAAGTCCCAAAGCCTACTTCTAGCGATGCTGCTGTGCTTGAAGCTTGGCAAAAGAAGACAACAAAATGTCGAAGGATTATGTTGGAGGGCATGAAGGATCACATAGTGTCCAACCTACATGGTAAGGCTTCTCCATTCTTGATGTGGAAATCCTTGACAAATTTATTCCAAAGCAAGAGCGACCAGAGGAAGTTGGCGCTCAAGGATAAACTCAGGAACATAAAGATGGAGAAAGGAGACAGTATGCCCAAGTACCTCATGAAGTTTGTCGAATGCAGGGATGAGCTGGGAAGTGTGGGGGTGACTGTAGATGACGAGGACTTGGTGAGCTTGGCTCTCCTTGGTCTTCCGAAGAGTTGGAATTCCTATCAGGATTCTGTCAATGGTCGGGAGAAATTACAAGGATGGGAGCGACTTTGGTCGGATCTTGTGCAAGAGGAGATAAGGCGAAGTACCAGGGACGGATCTTCATCAAAGGCATCTGATGAAGAAAATTGCGCTTTGGCTGCCAAAGCAAAGAAGGGGAAGAGCAATAAATCTTCTCAATCCGGTGCGAAAGGAAAGAAGCAGGACATGTCCAAGGTGAAGTGCTTTCATTGTCACCAACACAGACATTATGCCACAAATTGTCCGTAGAAGAAGAAAAATAAGCAGGCTGCTGGATCTGCAGCTGGAGAGGCCTTAGCCTTGCAGTTTGAGCAGGATTTTTTGCTGATCGCATGCTTGGTATCAAGTGTGATGGTTTCAGTGTGGTTCTTGGACAGTGGTGTGTCTTTTCACATGACAGGAGATTGAGATTTGTTTACTGATCTGGATGAGAAAGATCTTGGAGTGCACATCGAGATGGGCGATGATGGTAGATACAGTGCAACTGGTATCGGTACCATTTCCTTTGAGAGGGAGTCTGGTAAACCCTTTGTATTGAAGGAAGTGATGCATGTTCCAGGATTGAAGAAGAATCTTATCTCTGTGGCAATGTTAGAAGACAAGGGATATGATGTTGTCTTTAACGAGGGAAAGGCTTTCCTGCGCAGTAAGGCAACTGGTGAGACCCGGAGGATAGGGGTTCGAGTTAAGAACCTTTATCAATTGCAGGTAGATGGCTGCGCAGATATGGCAGGCAAGGCAGAAGGAGTGGTGAGCCGGGATGATGGCGAGTTGTGGCACCGGAGATTGGGCCACCTTCACCATGGAGCTTTGAAGATACTGCAACAGATTTCTACTGGGCTTCCTAAAGGTACTCTTGCGCAGTCAGATCAGTGCAAGGGGTGTACCTTGGGAAAATTTGTGAAAGCCACCTTTCACGAGAAGGATAGTCGCGCCACGACGATCCTTGAGAGAATTCACACAGACGTGTGTGGACCTTTCTCAGTAGCTTCGACAGCAAAGCACGGGTATTATGTGATCTTTGTTGATGATTTTTCTCAGAAGTACTGGATCTTCTTCATGCGAGAAGAAGAGTGAGACATACTCAAAGTTCTGTGAGTTCAACGCACTGGTTGAGAAAGAATCGCGGAAGCAGGTGAAGGCTCTAAGGAGCGACAATGGTGGTGAATTCATCTCTGGTGAATTCAAGGAATTTTGCAGCGCAGAAGGAATTCGAAGAGAGCTCATAGCACCTCATAACCCACGGCAGAATGGGGTTGCTGAGCGGAAGAACAGAACGATCGTGGGTGCTACATGGGCGATGTTGCATGATCAGGGGCCTTCCATACATGTGTGTTTGAGGCATGCCATCACTTTGCATTGTATGCGGGAACCGTTGTCCTCACAAGATACTTGGCATGAGTACACCCGAGGAGGCGTTTTCTGGTAAGAAGCCTAATATTTCCCATTTGAGGATTTTTGGTTCACCTATTTACATTTATGTGACGAAGGATGCCAGGAAGAAGTTGGAGCCGATCGTAGAGGTTGGGATATTTTTGGGGTACACTGATATGCCCCACAACTATCGTGTGTATTTTCCAGACAATCGCAAGACTGTTGTGCGACGGGATATCAAATTTCAGGAGGAGAAATCCATGAAGTGTTTGCTTGAGAGGGAGGCACACTTGCATGCAGAGGAGGAGCTATTAGTTCCTAAGGATGAGTCTCAAGATGTGGATCAGCCACAAGATGAGGTTCATGGAGTGGAAGAGACCACTCATGCAGCGCCAACCATCAGAGGGCTGATCCACTAGAAGGTGACGTACATTCAGATCGAGAGAGAAGGTTGTGGTTTTCTCTCGTACAGTATGGAACGACGATCACGGCCATTATCACGGATACATGGCTCTTGTGAGCAAATGTGTCGTGACAGAGCCATCCTCTTTCGAGGAAGCTGTGGAGGACCCCGCATGGGTAGATGCCATGGTGGAAGAGTATGATTCGATTGTCAGAAACAGTGCATGGGAGATTGTCCCAAGGCCGGAGGGGAAATTAGTGGTGGGTTCGAGATGGATCTACAAAGTGAAGCAGGCAGCTGATGGGAGTGTGGAGAAGTACAAGGCAAGATTTGTTGCCCGAGGCTTTTCACAGATTGAGGGGATCAATTATGAGGAGACCTTTGCACCTGTCGCAAGGTATTCTTCCATACGGACTATTCTTGCTCTCTCAGCACAGATGGGGTGGCACATTCATCAGATGGATGTGAAGACTGTGTTCCTGAACGGAGTCATTGAGGAGGAGGTGTACATAGAGCAGCCCGAAGGTTTCGAGATCTTCAGCAGTGAGTTTCATGTGTGCAGGCCAAGAGAGCGATGTATGGGTTGAAACAAGCACCTCGTGCTTGGTACACACGGATAGACAGTTATTTCACCGGACTTGGATTCTCCAATAGTGAGGCGGATCCTAACCTATACCAGATTTTGGTGGAGGGTAAGTTGCTGATCATTGTACTTTATGTAGATGATTTGATTTTGACAGGTGATGAGCTATTGATACTCTCATGCAAGGAGGATCTTGCAAGAGAGTTTGAGATGAAGGACTTGGGCCTCCTTCATTATTTCCTGGGATTGGAAATTTGGCAGCGCAGTGATGGACTGTTTGTTTCTCAAGGCAAGTATGCCCGGGAGATACTAGAGAAGTTCAACATGCATGGCTGCAAGCCTGTTGATACTCCTCTTCTTGGTGGATGGAGGAAGGAGGATGCTACTTCAGCGGAGGTAGTGGATGCCACTGTTTATCGACAGTTGGTGGGGTCGCTTATGTATCTGGTCAATACACGACCCGACATATGCTATGCTGTTAACTAGCTTTCACAAGCTATGGTTAAGCCAACCAAGCTCTTCTGGAAGGCAGACAAGCATGTATTGCGTTATCTCAGAGGCACATCGGGATATGGATTGTGGTACAGAAAGGAGGATGAGGTGAGGCTATGTGGCTTCACAGATGCAGATTGGGTAGGGAGCCCAACAGACAGAAAGAGCACATCTGGAGGGATTTTCAGTATCGGGTTGACAACAGTTTCTTGGTACAGCAGGAAGCAGAGATCCGTGGCACTCAGTTCAGCAGAGGCCGAGTATATGGCAGCGATTTTGGCTGCATGCGAGGCTATATGGATGAGGAAGATCCTGGTCAGGTTGTTCGGTTCACACTTAGAGCCTACTGTGATTTATTGTGATAATCAGAGTTGCATCAAACTCTCGGTTAATCCAGTATTTCATGATAGATCTAAACACATTGACATCCGGTATCGTCATATCAGAGATTGTGTGCAGCGGAAGATCATGTTACTTTCATACATTCCTGCGGAGGATTAAGATGCCGATATCTTGATGAAGGTGCTCACCAGGAGAAAATTCGAATACCAAAGAGGGAGGATAGGGGTGGAAGATAATCCTTATCTTGTTGAGAGGGAGTGTTGAGATTGCAACAATATGATGAGCTTAGTGGAAAGAAGTCGCCTTCACTAAGTGGGCCCGCAGGCTATTTTTGGCGCAAAGTCTATTTTTAGACATATGGATCATGTTCTATGAGTTGCAGGATGCTATTTGTGGATGGTTGGTCAAGTCGGAAAAAATAGATGGATTTCTATTTTTAGACATACTGGGCGGAATCTATTTTTAGATTGCCAGTCTAAAAATAGATATGTCGAATATTATTAGCTCTTAATAATATTTGGACTATAAACATTATCTTATCCTCTTGCAGCACTTCAGTTCGAGTCACGGATGTGGCACATGCTGCTGACAGAAGGAATTACGCTATTCTTAGGGTTTAGTTGAGCTATTGCATGGATGACTTCAGTTAGAACTCAGGTGACAGAGTTTGGTGGAGTTGATTGAGGAGTTGATGGAGTTGTGTTCAGTTTAACTTAGTTGAGCTAGTTGTATTTAGTCTAACTGATTAATACACTAGTGATGAGTGGTGGGAATTAATAATTAATTAATTCACTAATTATTAACTCATAAATCAACTAAAGAATACATCAGTTAACTTCAGTGCATGGACAGTTTAGTGGAGACCAGTGGAAGACGTAGGTGAAAGAGCAGGTTGACTATCAGTTGTGACTATACTGGTGCATGAGATTTGCACACACATTGATGGAGATGCCAATGAGGATTGCGCAGTTGAGACCAAGGGGATTCGAACTTGGATCTCATCATTATCCATCTTGGATTGCGCAGTAGAGGCAGGCTAATAGGTGGAGAAGATTTGAACATGTGACTTGTCAGATCTGAGCTTGTGTAGTGTGTAACAATTGGAGATAGTGCTGAGAGATTGTAAAAAGTTTGTACTATGATTGTTACATGAAATCTATCATTATAATATACATATATTTGGGGGTTTTCAGCTTTAATATTTCCCATTACATACTGTTTTTATATGTGTGATTGTTTGATGTTTTAATGTGCGCATGCGATTGTTTATAATTCCGCAAATTGATGATCAATGGTAGAAGAGGTTATGTATTATGCATGAAGCTTAAATAGTGTGTGATCAGGATAATCGCGGTGAATAATTTAATTATTATTCAAATTTCTACATATGAAGGATGGAGACTCGGTGACAGAGCATTCGCACGCCTTCAATACTGTGGTAAGTCAGTTGTCATCTGTTGATATTAAAATCTCATATGAAGATAAGTGCATCAGTTTTTTTTGTTCTCTACCAGACTCATGGGACAGTCTATTTATTGCAATAGGTATTAATACAACTACCTTGAATTTTGATGACATTGTCTCAAATTTGCTGTCGGAGGAAATTAGACATAGAAATATGGAGGGTAAGAATGGAGATGCCTTATCTGTACGAGGAAGGTCCTAGAACGGAAACAAGAATAAGGTTTCGAGTGGGAGATCTAAATATAGAGGGAGATCTAAATCTCCTGGAAAGTTTGTAAAGGTGTGCGGGAAATGCGGAAAGGAAGGGCACTACAAAAAGGACTGCAGATCTAAAGCTCTTGAGAAAGGAAAGGGATATGATGATGCTCCTTCTGCAGAGGCAAAAACCACCTCGGATGAAGGTGGGGATGTGTATTTGGCTTCTTCTTCAAATACACATCAAGATCATAAGAGTCATGGTTTATTGACTAAGATTGCATCCTTCACTTCCTCCCCATAAGTGGTTCTACGAGTATGAGAAATATGATGGCGGTGATGTCTTCTTAGGTGATGATAGGAAGGCCAGAATCGTCGGACGTGGAAAAGTCAAGCTGAAGCTACAAGGTGGAAGGATTAGAACACGTCCTGGTGTTCTGCACATTCCTGCATTGGCCAAAAATCTGATTTCTGTAAGAAAGATTGATGATGCAGGTGTAAAAACAGTGTTCGAGAAAGATATCTATAAGATGGTTCGGGGAGCACTAGTATTAATGCGGGGAGTTTGGATTGGAACTCTGTACAAGCTTCAAGGCGTCACTGTTATTGCTGGGTGCAATAGTTATGTGGTTCCCGAAAGTGGAGCGGAAAGCCTAGCGGTCTCTAGAGAAAAGACCATGCTATGGCATCAAAGGCTTGGACATATTGGAGAGAAGGGCCTTCGGATACTACATGGAAATGGTATGGTAGAAGGTATGTCTAATTTCTCTCTGGATTTCGATTTCTGTGAACATTGTGTATATGGGAAGCAGAATCGGGTGAGTTTTCCTTCTGGTGCTAAGAGGGCGAACAAGATATTAGAACTTGTGCACAGTGATGTGTTTGGACTTGTGTCAGTTCCATCACTGGGAAAGTCTATGTACTATGTTTCATTCATAGATGACTTCTCAAGGAATACATGGATATATTTCTTGAGGAAGAAATCTGAAGTCTTTGACATATTTAAAGAATTTAAGGCTCTGGTGGAAAACCAGACAGAGAAGAAGATAAAGGTGCTAAGGACAGATAATGGTGGGGAGTTCTGCAAGAAGGAATTTGAAGAGTTCTGTAAGAAGTGTGGTATAGCATGACAGAAGACTACTCCATACACACCGCAGCAAAATGGAGTTACAGAAAGAATGAACAGAGCAGTGGAAATAAGAATTATGTGGTGGAGTACCTAATTTGGAATAGGGAATTTAGTGAGCGAACAAGTACATATTAGCAGTTAAAGATCACATATGGCGATTGGAGGATAGAGACTCCACAGCAGGAGGTATGGTAGTATCTTGACCTCTCTTTTCCACATCTGAGGAGTATTTTGATGTGATGCATATGTACATGTTCCAAAGGAGAAAGGACCAAGTTGGATAATAAATATGAAAGGTGCATCTTTATTGGGTATAAGGATGGTTTAAAGGGTTACAAGATTTGGAACCCAGAAACAAGGAAGGTTGTGTATAGCCGATATGTGGTGTTTAGAGAGGTGAAAGATGTTGTTAAACATGAAGTCCTACCAAAGGAACTTGAGAAGATAAAGTTTGAGCTAAAGGAGGATGAATTAAACTCTACAACAGAAGAAGACTCAGAAGAGGAAGAGCCACAAACTCCAGCTGTGAGAAGATCAACTCGGGAAAGAAAAAAACTAGAAAAGTATAGTCCATCTTCTTTATGTTCAAACTTCTCTTTAACTATAACTGATGATGATCCCAAAACTGTCAAGGAGGCAGTAGATTCAGAGGATGGAAAAATTTGGAAGGATACCATGGTTTATGAAATGACATCCTTGCATAAAAATGAGGCATGGGATTTGGTGGAGTTGTCGGCTGGAAGGAAGCCCATCGGGAGCAAATGGGTGTTTAAGAAGAAGATGAATGTAGAAGGCAAGGTGGAGAAATACAAAGCCTGGTTGGTAGCAAAATGTATCTAGATCTGAGATTGGTTTGTGATATTTTTCTCCTGACTGCATAAGATTATAACCCTATTAGATTACTTTCATTTTAACTGCTGCATTTGATTTTGAGGTAGAATGATGGATGTGAACATCATTTCTTCTGAGGATCTGGAAGAAAAGATATCCATGAAACAACTACAAAGAGCTTCCATGTCTTTGAAGGAAGAAGAACAATATGTGGTTAAAATACAGCCTTTGGGTTAAAAACAGTCCTGAAGGATGTGGTATCGAAACTTTGTTTGAGGCTATAGACAGCTACTGGAAGCAGTTTAGGATCAACGTGTTTATTTTAAATTAATTGGTGACAGTGTTATTTATTTGGTCTTGTATGTGGATGATATGTTGTTGATTGGAAATGACAAAGAAATTATCCAAGATTTGAAGACCCAACTGTTCTCCAAATTCGACATGAAGGATATTGGTGCTGCAAACTATATTTTGGACATGGAAATTAAGAGAGATCGGGCAAAGAGGAAGCTCTGGTTAAACAAAAAGAAGTATGTTGAGAGTATATTGCAGAGGTTCAATATGCAGGATAGTAAACCAGTGAATGTTTCGATTCTTGTAGGTACAAAGTTGTCTGTTGAACAATGTCCCAAGACACAAGAAGAAGAGGAGGATATGTCCTGTGCTCCTTTTTGCAAATGTAGTGGGTAGCCTGATGTATGAAATGGTCTATACTAGACCAGACATTGCACATGTAGTGGGAGTATTGAGAAGGTTTATGTCAAACCCAGGGAAGGAGCATTGGATAGTAGTGAAGCGGCTTTTCAGATATTTGCGTGGCACTAGTGATTATGGCTTGTGCTACCAGGGAAGACCAGGATTGGAAAGAGTGTTGGGCATTCGTGGTTTTGTTGATGCAGACTGGGCTGGAGATCTGGACCAAAGAAGATCTACAAGTCGGTATGTGTTTAGCCTATTTGGAGGTGCAGTTAGTTGGATGAATAAAAGACAGTCTGTAGTGTCTCTTTCAACTACAGAGGAAGAATACATGGCAGCCACTCATGCAAGCAAGGAAGCAGTTTGGTTGCAGAGATTGTGTTCAAGTATGGGGTTGGTCCAGCAAGCTATAAGGATAGACTGTGATAGCCAAAGTGAAATTTTCTTGGCTAAGAACCCTTCTTATCATTCAAAGACAAAGCACATTGATGGTAAATATCACTGTGTGAGATATATGGTTGAAAATTGTTGAGATTCAACTAGATGATGAGCTTAGTGAAAAGAGTCACCTTCACTAAGTGGGCCCGCAGGCTATTTTTGGCGCAAAGTCTATTTTTAGACTATGTCTATTTTTAGACATGTAGATCATATTCTATGAGTTGCAGGATGCTATTTGTGGATGGTTGGTCAAGTTGGAAAAATATATGGACTTCTATTTTTAGACATATTGGGCGGAATCTATTTTTAGATTGCCAGTCTAAAAATAGATATGTCGAATATTATTAGCTCTTAATAATATTTGAACTCTAAACATTATCTTATTCTCTTGGAGCACTTCAGTTAAGTGCACAGATGTGGCACAGTAGCTGACAGAAGGAATTACGCTATTCCTGAGGGTTTATTGCAGCTAATGCATGGAGACTTCGGTTAGAACTCATGTGACAGAGTTTGGTGGAGTTGTATTTAGTTTAACTCAGTTAGACTCAGTTGAGCTAGTTGTATCTAGTCTAACTGATTGATACACTAGTGAGAGTGGTGTGAACTAATTAGTTAATTAATTCACTAAATAATAACTCATTAATCAACTGAAGAATACATCAGTTAACTACAGTGCATGGACAGTTTCAGTGGAGACCAGTGGAGAGATAGGTGAAAGAGCAAGTGTGACTATCAGTTGTGACTATAGTGATGCATTGATTGCATCCAACACTCAGTGGAGATGCCAATGAGGATTGCGTGAGCAAGGCTAGCTGAATTCAAGTTCATTCAGAGCCATTCTTCAATAGGGATTATGTAGTAGAGGCAGGTTGGTAGGTGGCAGAGATCAGTGCATGGATTTGCAAGATTGGGCCTAACTAGTGTGTAGTGATTGTATTGTACTAAGAGCTTAATATGATCAGCTTTGTATGAGGATTGTTACATGATCTCTATGACATATATTATATAGAGATAGTTGGGGTTTTCAGCTTCAGGCTTTCCCATTAAACAGTTGTGTTAATGTGTGTGAATTTTTATGGTTTCATGTGTGCATTGCAATTGATTTAATTTATGCATGTGATGATCAATAATGGAATAGATTCTGTATTGTGCATGAAGTTAAAATAGTGTGTGATCAGGAGAATCTCAGATATATAGCACATAAGTTATATAATTTCTACAAAGCTAAAAGGGTGTTGCTGGTAAAGGTGGACACTTTGAAGAATGTTGCAGATGCATTAACAAAGTATATGAGCACTCAGAAGTTCTCTTGGTGTAGAGAAACAATGGGTGTTGCAAAGTTGGGCTAATGTCTCAGCTCACCTGTGCCCCCCTGCGGGAAAAAAACAAGTGGGAGAATGTTGGGTTGTTTTATATTCTTTCCATGACTAATCACGCACGGGGGGTCACAGGAGGGGTGGCAGCGCACCGGAAAATTTTTTTGGTCCTTATTTTCCGATGGGAGGATCCGCCCATGGTTTTGTGCATGTGTTTGCACATGGTTTTGGGGTATGATGGTTTTTGGCCCCTGGTATTTTGTAGATCCGGTCAAGGGAACTACCGTTATGTTCTAATCCAGGGTTAATGGATTGGTGTTTATGTATGCTTCGGCATGTATATATATGTGTTGTAACACTAAAAGGAATATAATGAAAAATCAAGCTGGTCGTCCCGATTTGGGATCCAGGGGAAAATCTCTATGTTTATCTGTTTTATGTTTTATGCTCTCGCAACTATTTATTTTCTGTCTTTAAGATTCATTTGTAGATAATTTCTGTACAGGGTTTAAACCTACAAATAGTACCACCCAAATCTCATGCCATGGGTTAAGAGTTGGGGCCAGTTAGACAGAAATCAACCCAACAATCGAATATAATAATTCTGAACCACAACTTAAGGAATAGAATCTAAGGAATCATGAAATTAATTATTGCAATGTGGCAGAGTGCTATAGTGTTTATGTTTGTATGTATATGATATGCAATCATGTATTAAGACTACGATTAATAGATGACACAATGGTAATTCATGCTATGTATATGCTTTGCAACCAATCATTTAAGACTATGATTAATAGATGACATAGTGGTAATTTCATGCTTAACAAATTTTAAATGTTACAGGGCAAATACAATTTTTTTTTATTATCTTTATATTTTCATTGGTAAGTTTCAACGTTTTACGTGGTAAGAAGTTACAATGTCCCTCTAACTCCATAGTGTCACAACTTTTGACACTATTATTTTTCCCATATTTTCATATCGATTATATGAAAAGGGCAGTTGAAATCATAAACCATTCAAATATTTAATTCTAGCTATTGTAGTAAGCATCATACATTCTCTCTCTAGCTCTCCAATATTATTAGGTTGAATCACTATAACACAAAAATCAATGCACATTGTCAATAAATTTTTTGTGGTTATACTGAAATCAATGCACATTGTTAATCCAATCACTTTAGTATTAATGTACCTTCATACATTCAGTTACATCAATCATAATTCAACATCTATACTGAAATCAATGCACCTAATGCAACCAATCAAATAGGATTAGAAAACAATATCTACACTAAAATCATGCATTTAATGCAAACAATCATATAGGATTAGAAACCAACATCTACACTAGAACCAATGCATCTAGTGCAAGCAATCAAATATAATTAGAAATCAACATCTACATTGAAATCAATGCATTTAGTGCAAGCAATCAAATAGAATTAGAAAACATCTACACTTAAATCAATGCATCTAGTGCAAACAGTCAAATAATATTACAAATTAACATATACACTAAAATCAATGCATCTAGTGAAAGCAGTAAAATTCGATTAGAAATCACCATCTACGCTAAAATAAGTGCCTCTAGTGCAAGAAATCTTCTTCCCTCTCCCCCTCTCCATATATATATATATATATATATATATATATATATATATATATATATATATATATATATATATATCCTTCCTAGTCTCTCTACCTCAACCCCCCAAACACACACACTTTCTCTCTATATATTTATCTCTCCCTCTCCCCTCCCTCTCCATATCACTCTCTTCTTCACACTTTGCACCTTCCATCTATATCTTTATCTCCCTTTGTCTCTCCTTTGTCTCTATATATCACCGCCTAAAACATACACACTATTTCTCCCTATCTATTTATCTCTCCCTCCCTCTTCCTCTCCCTTTGTCTTCCCCTTCCCCTTCTTTCCCTCTCTCCCCCTTTCTATCTCTCTTCCCTCCCCTCCTCTCTCCCTATCTCCCAATCTCTCTTATCATTCCTTATCTCTCACTCCAACTTTCTCTCTCTCTCTTTCTTCTTACATCCCTCTCTTTCCCCCTTCGGCTTCATATCTCTCGCTGCCTCCCACTCCCCTTTTCTCTCTCACATCCTCTCTATCTTCATTCCTCTCTCTCCCTTTCTCTCCTACCTCCCTCTATATATCTCTCTCTCTTTTCCCTCCAAATCTATTACTATCCCCTTCCCTCTCTCCCCTCTCCTTCTCTCCCCATTCTCCATCTCTCCTATGTCTCTTTATCTCACTCGCAAACATACACACTCTCTCTCCATCTCTCCCTTGTCACTCCCTCTCTCTCTCCCTCTCCACTTTTCTCTCTCTATGTATTTTTTCTTCCCTCCCTCCCTCCCCTTGCAAATCCATCTCTTTTTCCCTCCCTCTATCCTCCTCTATCACTCTATCTTTGTTCTTCCCTCCCACATATATCTAGAGTTAATATATATCATAATATATTTATATATATAATTAATAATAGATTTAATAATATTAATATGGATATTAATCGTTCAATATTAATATTAGATTTAATGAAGTTTTTTACAAGGCATGATAACAAAATTTATAGTAAAACTACATAAAAAATTTATAATAAAACTACCTAAAAATTTTCAAATATTACAACATAAAAATTTCCAAATATTACGACTTTCATGTGGAAATATTTCCATAGGATATGGTTTTCCCTTTTAAATATTTATTTTATAGATATTTGATAATTTGTGTTGAGTTAACCTTTTTCCTTTTATATAAGGAATGGTATTGGCTTTAGAAAAGAGTAAATATGTTTAAACTCTTCCCTAATTTGAAATTTTAATGTGGTAAAAAAATGTTGAAGATAAATTTATGATCCATACATTTTATTAGGGTCAACATTAATTACGCCGTAGGCGTCTTTATTTGAAATCAACTTTGCTATCTGCCACCGTGTACTGTTATTGACTGTGAGATACGTTGTTAGACGATTAAAAGAAATTCCGTCGTTCGATCATAGATGGTGGGGGAACACTGCATTGGAAGTTGGTTACGCTAACTGGAATTTCGTTACAGTAACGACCCATGCGGCTTTGAATCTTAAGAGATGGTTAAAAGGCAGGAAGGGATGCAACAATTGACTTCATTAGGTGTCATGGAGTGTTGTTATCATGACCCTTCTGTAGCTATGGCTTGCTCGGGAAGGGCTCTTTTCCTATTTCTCTGGTTCTGATTTTTCATGGCTCTTCATTTTTCAACGACAACGGTGTCGACATTGTTACTGCACCTGTATCCTGGTTCGTTGGCCATTCTATTTCCATGGCCCTTTCTTTTCTAACCACAACGGTGTTGGCGTTGTTGCTGCACCTGTACCTGGTCCTGCAATGAATTTTGGCTTCCAAAGGAAACATAGAGCACAGAGGAGGGCGCCTGGGAATCAAGCCACAACAAACATGGCTTTGCTTATTCTGCCTCTGCTTGTTTGTTCTGCATTAGAACATCCGAATCAACCGTTGTATTTGAAGAAGACGAAGAGAGGAATGGAGAGCATAGGATCAGTCCAGCCGCCCAATTCGGCCTGCCAGTGGATTTTCTCATGTGTTAGAGACTGCTATGTTCCAGGTCTTCGAATGTGTTATAGAATTACCCTCAACTCCACACGTTGTTATGTATCTGGCGACTGATGAGCAAGATCCGCGCGTTGGATTCTGTGGTGCCCCCATTTAGATATGGAGGGAGCTGATTGGAAAAAACAATTTGCGATGTTTCTAATTCTTAAAGATTTTCACTTTAAAGCTTAGTTTTATGGTTCAATTTTTTATATTTTAAGTTATATTTATTTACACTTAACTCTAAAATTATCTTTATATTATAAAATGTTATAAAATATGCAGTGTATATATGTTGTTAAGATCATTGACATTGGTCTTCGTATTGATTATGAATTACTAAGTCTTCTTGAGCTGATATGTTTGTTTCTTAGTCTGATGCAATGATTACATTAATACAAATTATGATGGTTTTCGTCAGACTTCACGGGAATGTTACTCCATGAAAATAGAAAATTCAAGCCAGACTAGGGTTGTTCAGTCGCCTCATATTACTAGGACAACCATTAATAATACTTAATAATGATCTATTTTAACTACGTCTGTTTCAGAAATATTAGCTCAGTCACCTCAAATTACTACGACAACCATTAATAATCCTTAAGAATGATTTATTTTAACTATGTTTGTTTCAGAAATATTTAGCATCTGTTAGATGAATACGTGGTAAGGTGGGTGTTAAAGTATGGCGGCAGGTTGTGTTAACATGTTAATGAGGGATTAATGAAGGTAAGGGAAAGAGTTATTGGAAAAAACAATTTGCTATGTTTCTAATTTTAAAAGTATTTACACTTTAAAGCATAGTTTTATGGTTCAGTTTTTGACATTTTAAATTATATTTATTTACACTTTAACTTTCAAATTATCATTATATTATAAAATGCTATAAAATATTCTAGTAAAGAAACATAAGTCATTATTAATATTGAAGTTATATTAAGAATAAAAATGATTTTTACAATTAAGATAGGGTTCCACTGATTATTAATAAAATGTGTATTAGAACAATAACACTTTAATTATTATTTGGAAGTTGCATTAAGAATAAAATTGCTTTTTTACATTCAAGATAGGGTTCCACTGATTATTAATAAAATGTGTATTAGAACATTAACACTTTAATCATTATTATTAATCCCTATTACACTCTCTTAAATTCTCTTAAAGTCTTAGGATGAGGATTAATAATGACCACAATGGATGTCTTGTTAATTATGATATAGGAGTTGAAGGACATGCAATGTCTAATGCTGTAAATTTCATATTTGTAAAGATTTAATTATCAATTTCAAAGTTCAAACTTTTCATTTTAAATTTCATTAATTTAATTTATTTTGTTAATTGGAAATATTTTATAAATTAAAACTTAATGATTATTAAATGGAATTGACTTCTCCATTCATGAGGCACATGCAAAGGTTTTGTAAAGTTAACTTTATTTATTGTCTATTCTTAGCAACTAATTTATTTTGCAAAAGAAATTGTCAGAAACATTTAGACCACATAACATATCACATCTTTTTTCATCTATGATATTATTCCATATGTTATAGCGTTACGGTGTTTCCTTTGCAACATGTGGTGCAATTGCTAGTTTTATTATTATTTTATTGTACATACATTTCATACATGGCCCCATACTAGATTTTAGAATGATCCTCTCCAGAAATATTGAATAATATTTTTTTTATGAAATATATATATATATATATATATATATTATTTTTCATAAAACATTTTCAACATATATTTATGCAAATGTAACATATGGATTTGAGTTGTTATGTTATTTAAATTGATATATTTGACTTGTTTAAGTTAAACTGGCTTAGTGAGATTATTAAGCAAATTATGAACAAAAGTTTAATTATTATTTTTTATATAAAAATATTAATTATGGAGTGGTCTCCATAAACTGATGGTTAAGTTTCCAAGTTACCAGAGTGGTTAGATTAAAAGCAGTTAACTAACAGTTACCTTTCCTCTGGGAATAAAAAGAAAACCCTGATGAGGAAAAGAGGTTCTGTGCAAAAGGTAAAAAGAGAGCAAGATAGCTAAAAGGTGAGACTGTCCAAAGCTAGTTGGAGCCAGTGGAACTTTGATAAAACCTGAAATGGAAGAAGAGATTGGACGACAGTCTTGAGGTCTCTCTCTCCAGAGAAAACTGCTAAGCAATCACACTCTGACGAGGAGCACGGGGGGAGTAGAGGACGTAATAGCCTCTCTCATTGTTGGGAGGAAACCATCAGCTTTGTATAATCGAAATATGTACTATGAACTTGTGAAGAATAGCATAAAGTATCCTTTGTTTTCTTTATAAATATTTTATTAAGTATCCTTTGTTTTCTTTATAAATATTTTATTTCTGGAAAATAATTCTCTGTGTGTGAAGTTTAGAATGGAATGAATACCGTGAAGGAATAAATTTTTGCAATGTACACTTAGATATAATATCTACATTCAAGGTAAATTGTAAACCTGTTTTACTCTTTTCAGAGGAAAAATGTGACTCAATTTACGATGAGGGTCTTATTAATATAATTCGAATAACTTAGTTAAAATGTTTGGAAAACATGAAAGAAAGAAGATAAGCTATGGCACAGTTAGCTCCAATTCAGAGAACAATCTCCAGACCTGCCCTCATGTGTACTAGTTATACATGGACCGAGGGTTTGGGAAGGAACCCTCTTTATTTACAGATGGTCTAGGCATTTGGGAAGGAAGATTTGCTAAATAGGGAAAGAAAGAAGAATTTTTCTGAATGAAATAGTTAAACTATAACAGTAAACTCATAGCGACATATAATATCAAACAAGAAATAGAGAAGTAAATAACTCTTAGCGCATAGTCTTGTAATGAAAAGACAAATAAAAGCAGAGAAAACTTTCCGGAAGAAACAACATGGTGAGGAAGTAAGAATATGACCAGCTCTGTAATATATGAATATTCACCTTTGGAAGTAGGTTCTGTCCATGCAAACAAAGATTAAAAAAATCAACAGACTAGAAAGATAAAAGTCTAGAGGGTGAAAACCCCATTAACAAATATGCATGAAACTGGAAAAAGAATCATTCATTACCATCACAGAAAATACTATGAAAGTGTAATGCTTATATGCAATAAAACTACAGTAAATTACATTCACAACGAAGAAGATGTTGCCGAACAACCCAATAGACATTATATTTTACTATAAACCAGAGTCACTTCATGAGTCCAAGAATTAATATTACAGAATTGACATAAACTAAAGACATATGCAGTGAGACCCAAACAGGGAAAATATACTATCATTCGAGGAAACCAAAATAGGATTCTCAGCCCTCTATAAACAAAAACCCATAGGTATAGCTAAATAAATAATTCCTCCTCTGTAAACCGCAGAGGGATAGAGTTATAAGCAAGATTTAAAAATAACATCGACGAAAACTTTTAGTTACAGAGATTCACATTAAATTTGTATCAGTTCGACAAAGACAATAGAGGAACGAGTACCTGGCCATGCAAGAGGAAGGAAAACTTAGATGGGATGGAGACCGTGTTACCAAGTTAAAAAGGCAGGGTTTGGTATTATTATACCTACACAACCACAGAGCAAGTTGTTACATAAAAATCTCTTAGATATTCCAGACAACAATGAGAAAAATTACATAACCCAGACAGGGGATTTGGGATTGTGAGTTACCTCATGAGCGGAAGAAAACCTGGGTCGATAATGTCCTAAGAGGAAAAGGGACAAAATTTCCAATACTGTAAGTCATATAAAACTAAAAAAAATACAAGAAAAAAATTCATATGAACTCAACATAAAATCGTAAACTTACCCAAGTTTTCCGAACGAAGTTGAACAGTCTTCTCCCGAGCACGCAAGACCAAACCATGGAAATGACCGCGTAGAGGAAAAGTCGAGGAAACACTCTGACACAAGCCAAGAAACCATGGTTGTGTTGAGATTCAACAAGAAGATTCAACACCCACACCTAGTGCATTAAGTGCCTGGTTGCATTCAACACCTGGTTGCATTAAGCACCCAGACTAGGGTGGGGCCCACAATGCTATTTTTGGGTGCCTGTCTATTTTATTATCCCTTAATTAATATGGACATTAATCTGTAATATATTCTCAATGTGGACTTTAATGAGTTAAATGAAAGCGATAAATTCAATTATCTTGTGGATTTCAAGTTAGAGGTTGGTTAGTGGGACATGCAGAGTAATTCTAGTTGTAACAGAATTCGAAGTGCAGTGGTGCATGAGTTCGTGTTATTTGTAAATCAGTTTAACTCATTTAGATGATTTAAACTCAGTTGTGCTAGTTGTAGCTGAATATACACTAGTGAGAGATTCAGTGAATTAAATATTAATTAATTCTTAATTAGTGATCTCACATGCAATTGAGGATTTACTATTATTATTTGCATGCATGTCACATCTAGTGGAGACCTAGTTGAGTTCTAGGTGAAAGGGAGGATGAATATTGTAGGATCATCTTCTTGCACACATGCAGGAAAGCACCCATTGGAGTTCCCGTGATACTTGCGCAGTCAAGGGAAGCAATAATTCCTATCTTTTAGGGATCTTTACCATCAGGGATTGCACAAACAAGGTTGGTTGTTTGGAGGCTGAGAATTGGCTATGTGTTGGTCAGTTTTTCATATGACAGTGTTAGACAATTAGCTGAGAACTGGAGGGCTCTTGTGAGAAGAGTTTTGTATGCACTTGTTTCATGATCCATGCTTAATATACAATAGAAGATAGTGGGGTTTTTAGCTGTAATATTTTTTCGGCAAATTATCTGTGTTGTGTGTGATTGATCTTTCTTCAAGTTCATGTGATTATCGATTGTGTTTTTAATTCCACAAATTATTTGTAAAAGAAATTTATTATTTAGCTTTATTACATTTTTAGATCAGGTGAATCCAAGATATACATGCATATTGTATAATTTCTACATGGTATCAGAGCACAGGAAATTGCAGAAGTGAAGCAGGAGCTAAGTTTGTGACTAGATAGAATTCGAATTTGTAGAAAGACTTTCTTGGTGCTACAGCTGATTCAAGATCGAAATGGATTTCAATGGCTTGAGGTTAGAGTATGCACTCGAGGGAAGCTCGAACTACATTTTTTCGAAGGACAATATGGAGGTAGTACTCGAAGACAATGGCTTGACGGAATTCATCGACAAGGATGTTCCTAAGCCAGACGCTGTAAATCTTGATGCATCGAAAAAGAAAGTGGAAAAGGCAAGGAGGATCTTGTTGGAGGGAGTACGAGCCCAAATTGTCTCAAGCCTCCATGGGAAAGCCACACCATATGCAATGTGGAAGGCTTTGACGGATCTATTCCAAAGCAGCAGCGACCATAGGAAATTGGCACTCAAAGATAAACTCAGGAAGATCAAGATGGAAAAGGGCGACACCATTCCAAAATATCTAACAAAGTTTTCCTAATGTAGGGATGAACTGGGGAGCATTGGAATAACAATTATTGATGATGATTTGGTGAGCTTGGCTCTCCCAAGACTTCCCAAGAGTTGGCACAGTTATCAAGACTATGTCAATGGAAGGGAACAATTTCCAGATTGGGAACGACTGTGGTTCTCTGTAGAGTAACAGACTTAAGAAAACAAGAGATACTTTCTTTTAAAAAAAACAAGAAACCCTCATGAAGAGGTAAAACTCTTGTTGGAGATAGCATAAGAATAAATTGGAAAGAAATCACATCGTATAAAACTACACTATAATTGACAAATTCTAGAAGGAAATACTGCATGTATATAAATAAATGTAAACATTACCTAGGAACTTAATAATGGAGTGAAGAAATGAGAACGTGATTGAGAATTGTGCATAGCTCGTGGAAGAGTGGCAACAAAAACAATATTCATAACAAAAATATAAGGCGTTATGGCCATAAGTAACATAAAAATATAAATATAACTCACGAAACTATCTATACAAGAGAATTCTGACAATTGGTAAAAGATTCGGAATGGAATGTTCCCTTTTAATACAAGCCATTGGAAAATAGAGAGAGTCAAAATGTATTTCAATGCAGTCCATTTTCACAAAATAGAAGTGTTATTCATTGAACGCTCATACTTAGAACTAAAAATTCAACCAACAAAAACCAAATTTTATCATTATATAGATTATAGAGAGGCCTCGAAGCGCTATACACTTCCA
The DNA here is from genome assembly GCA_034641835.2 of Pinus albicaulis. Classification (NCBI taxonomy): domain Eukaryota; kingdom Viridiplantae; phylum Streptophyta; class Pinopsida; order Pinales; family Pinaceae; genus Pinus; species Pinus albicaulis. The sequence continues at coordinate 3,751 of JAXQQM020071624.1, read as the reverse complement.
AAGTAATTTAAGAGTGCTATGGCTTGTATACAAAGACTGATATCACCATTTTCAACTAAAAAGTGAGCATATCTAAATTAAGGACAGGGACTGAAATATCTCAGAAGAGAAAACCCGAGGATGTCATGGTTCCTGGAGACAAATGGGCAAGGGATTATTATCTGGGAGACCTCATGCAAGACAAAGTTGTAGATGAGTTAGGGTTCGAAGGAAATACTTGCCAAAAACATAGAAACAAAATTGTGAGGATTTAACAGAGAAATCCCCAAATGGGTTTAAAACAATGAAAGCAATTTGTACAAGCATGAATTTGATCTAAAACTTACCTCTCAAAAGCGAAGGGTTCGGAACGAAAGCTTGGAAAGAAAACCAATTCAAATTGTGAGGTCAAGAATACATTGAAAACTAAAACTAACCTAAAACACAGCGGGGAAAGGAAAACCCTTACCTGTGTTGGCCCTGCCGAAGTTGGGTAGCCATTGTTGGATGAAGATAAGTTAGAGACTTCCGAAGAAAACCATGTAGTACTTTCATGGCAGCTGGTGTGCAGCCTATGCCAAGCATCGTAGGCTGGAGCAAGCAGGAAACACACATTCATCATGTAAAAGAAGCACTACGTGAGAGCAGTAAAAAACTAGCAAGCGATGGAAGATAATGCCAGAAGAAATGGTGGAGGAAAGATGAGTAATACCTCCATGCTTAGACCAAAAACGTACAGCAGAGAAGAAAAAACATGAAACAAAGTTGCAGAGCTCGGCGGAATGCAACAACAACAAATGTGGAAGTGCTTAGGGTTTTTTTTGGGGGGGGGGGGGGTAGGGTATTGCCCTAACCGTTCCAACCTGCTAATTGTCATATCAAAGAAAGCTATGAAGGGCAAAGATCAATGTTACAAATATCGATACATATCCGATGACATGAGGGTCAAGGAAAGGTTAATAAATCCATAAAACATAAATAACAATACAATCAAGTCTCATGCCACTTCTGTTGAGAGTTTCAAGCAATTGGATGACACTCAACCCAACAATCGAATATAATAATTCTGAACCACAACTTAAGGAATAGAATCTAAGGAATCATGAAATTAATTATTGCAATGTGGCAGAGTGCTATAGTGTTTATGTTTGTATGTATATGATATGCAATCATGTATTAAGACTACGATTAATAGATGACACAATGGTAATTCATGCTATGTATATGCTTTGCAACCAATCATTTAAGACTATGATTAATAGATGACATAGTGGTAATTTCATGCTTAACAAATTTTAAATGTTACAGGGCAAATACAATTTTTTTTTATTATCTTTATATTTTCATTGGTAAGTTTCAACGTTTTACGTGGTAAGAAGTTACAATGTCCCTCTAACTCCATAGTGTCACAACTTTTGACACTATTATTTTTCCCATATTTTCATATCGATTATATGAAAAGGGCAGTTGAAATCATAAACCATTCAAATATTTAATTCTAGCTATTGTAGTAAGCATCATACATTCTCTCTCTAGCTCTCCAATATTATTAGGTTGAATCACTATAACACAAAAATCAATGCACATTGTCAATAAATTTTTTGTGGTTATACTGAAATCAATGCACATTGTTAATCCAATCACTTTAGTATTAATGTACCTTCATACATTCAGTTACATCAATCATAATTCAACATCTATACTGAAATCAATGCACCTAATGCAACCAATCAAATAGGATTAGAAAACAATATCTACACTAAAATCATGCATTTAATGCAAACAATCATATAGGATTAGAAACCAACATCTACACTAGAACCAATGCATCTAGTGCAAGCAATCAAATATAATTAGAAATCAACATCTACATTGAAATCAATGCATTTAGTGCAAGCAATCAAATAGAATTAGAAAACATCTACACTTAAATCAATGCATCTAGTGCAAACAGTCAAATAATATTACAAATTAACATATACACTAAAATCAATGCATCTAGTGAAAGCAGTAAAATTCGATTAGAAATCACCATCTACACTAAAATAAGTGCCTCTAGTGCAAGAAATCTTGTTCCCTCTCCCCCTCTCCATATATATATATATATCCTTCCTAGTCTCTCTACCTCAATCCCCCAAACGCACACACTTTCTCTCTATATATTTATCTCTCCCTCTCCCCTCCCTCTCCATATCACTCTCTTCTTCACACTCTGCACCTTCCATCTATATCTCTATCTCCCTTTGTCTCTCCTTTGTCTCTATATATCACCCCCTAAAAAATACACACTATTTCTCCCTATCTATTTATCTCTCCCTCCCTCTTCCTCTCCCTTTGTCTTCCCCTTCCCCTTCTCTCCCTCTCTCCCCCTTTCTGTCTCTCTTCCCTCCCCTCCTCTCTCCATATCCACCATCTCTCTTATCATTCCTTCTCTCTCACTCCAACTTTATCTCTCTGTCTTTCTTCTTACATCCCTCTCTCTCCCCCTCCGGCTCCATATCTCTCTCCGCCTCCCACTCTCCTTTTCTCTCTCATGTCCTCTCTCTCCCTTTCTCTCCCACCTCCCTCTATATATCTCTCTCTCTTTTCCCTCCAACTCCATCACTACCCCCCTCCCTCTCTCCCCTCTCCTTCTCTCCGCATTCTCCATCTCTCCTTTGTCTCTTTATCTCACTCGCAAACATACACACTCTCTCTCCATCTCTCCCTTGTCCCTCTCTCTCTCTCTCTCTCTCCACTTTTCTCTCTCTATGTATTTTTACTTCCCTCCCTCTCTCCCCTTGCAAATCCATCTCTTTGTCCCTCCCTCTATCCTCCTCTATCACTCTGTCTTTGTTCTTCCCTCCCACATATATTTAGAGTTAATATATATCATAATATATTATATATATCATTAATAATAGATTTAATAATAGTAATATGGATATTAATCTTTTAATATTAATATTAGATTTAATTTTTTTTTTACAAGGCATGAAAACAAAATTTATAATAAACTACATAGAAATTTATAATAAACTACATAAAAATTTCCAAATATTAATAATTTTCCTTTTATATAAGGAATGATATTGACTTTAGCAAAGAGTAAATATGTTTAAACTCTTACCTAATTTGGAATTTTAAAGTGGTAAAAAATTGTTGAAGATAAATTTATGATCCATTCATTTTATTAGGATCCATTCATTTTATTAGGGTCAAAATTAATTTTATTATTATTTTATTGTACATACATATTATACATGGCCCCATACCGGATTTTTGAATGACCCTCTCCAGAAATAATGAATAATATTTTTTTTATGAAAAAAAAATTAAAAAATAAAAAATATATATATTTTATTCTTTTTCATAAAACATTTTCAACATATATTTATGAAAATGTAACATATGTATTTGAGTTGTTATGTTATTTAAATTGATATATTTGACTTGTTTAAGTTAAACTGGCTTAATGAGATTATTAAGCAAATTGTGAACAAAAGTTATTATTTTTTTATAGAAAAAGATTAATTATGGAGTGGTCTCCATAAAATGATGGTTAAGTTTCCAAGTTATCAAAGTTGTTATATTAAAAGAAGTTAATTGACAGTTACCTTTCCTCTGGGAATAAAAAGAAAACCCTGATGAGGAAAAGGGGTTATGTGCAAAAGGTAAAAAGAGAGCAAGATAGCTGAAAGGTGAGAGTATCCAGAGCTGGTTGGAGCCAATGGAACTTTGATAAAAACCTGAAATGGAAGAAGAGACTGGACGACGGTCTTGAGGTCTCTCT
>JAXQQM020081221.1:0-17643 GCA_034641835.2 Pinus albicaulis | reverse complement strand
GTTCTTTCGTTCAACAATGCCATTCTGCTCGGGAGTATAGACAGTTGTGGTCACTCTCTTGATGCCAGCTTCTCTGCAAAAGTTCTTGAACATGTTCGTCTCATATTTAGTGCCATTATCGGTCCTCAAAGTCTTGATCTTCCCTGTCAGATTTTCCACAAAGGCTTTGAAGGTACAGAACCACATGAAAGCCTTATCCTTCTTTTTCAAGAAGTATATCCAGGTTTTGCGAGAGAAGTCATCTATGAACGTCATATAATAAGAACATCCTCCCAAGGATGTCACGGGCAGCATACTAGACAAATCATAATGTACTAATTGCAAGACATCAGATGTCTTTGTGACGCTTGAGGGTAAAGGTCCCCTTGTATGCTTTCCTTCGACACAACCCTGACATACACCTTCATGATTATTTGAGAACTCGGGCATCCCCGTCACCACCTTCCTTGCTTCAGGAAGGGCCTTGTAATGAAGGTGTCCAAACCTCTGGTGCCATAGTTCAGTCTGTCGGATAGTATCACATGTCATCGCTCCCAGTGGACTTCCTCCAACCTGGTAGAGTGTATCAACTCTAAACCCAATCGTGATAGCTTCCTTGAAGCTCTTCTTCCACATGCACACCTTTCCATCAGTGAGTTGGTTGATTGCGGCGATGCGACGAGAGCGAGTCTAACACCTCATACCTGGAATTTCTCGACCTTTTGAATGGTTGCCCATTTCCGCTGGAGGGTTTCTTCCTCTTCCCCTTAAACCTGTTGTTCCTTTGATTGTCATTCCTGTGATTGTTGTTGTTGTCATCATCATCATCAGGAGAATCCTTCTTGAAAGGGCATTCTCTAGCATAGTGACCTGACTTGTGACAAGTGTAACACTTGCCTTTCTTTCTTTGGACCTCTGCTTTTCCTTTGTTCCTTGGACCACCAAAGATCTTCTTCTTAGTATGAGTAGCGAAGGCAGCATTTCCTTCATTTTCATATTCCTTCATCCTTGTCTCTTCTTGTACGCATCTCGATAATACTTTGTCAAAATCAAGTATGACATTGTTATTGAAAATGGTAGTGTTGAATACATGCCATTCGGATGAGAGACCTCCAAGTGCGGTGAGACCCATCTCTCGATCAGCTATTGTCTCCCCAATAGCCAGCAGATTATTCCTGATTTCGGTTAGCTTCAGAAAATATGATTGAACAGACTCAACCCTGCCTTTCTTCAGATTTTTCAATTGGTTCTTGAAGAATAGGACTTGATTCGCATTGTTGGCCTTGAACATGTTGACCAACTTATCATACATCTCCTTGCATATGGTCAGCTTAGAGATGTAGGCAACCAGACTCTTATGAATTGAGTCCCTTATCATCAGCTTTGCTTTGATTCCCCCATTCTTGTACTTTGTTTTGGCAGCAGCAGTTGTAGTGGATGGAGGCTCTTGGATTTTACCCTGCATATAGTCCATGACATCTTGGTCTTCCAACATAAGATCTAATGTCATCTTCCAAGCATGGAATTCATCCTTCCCAGTCAATTTGTCATCAGCCTTAAAGCCATTGTAGTTAGAGGAACCCATGCTCTTCTTCGATGATTGCTACAAACTAGGGCTTTGTCTTCACCTCAGCTATGATTCCATGTAAATTTTTGTAGACGTTCTATGCTTGGTGCAACTTTACTTTTATCCCAATATCAGTCAGCAATCACATAAACAATAAAGTAAAATGTCGATATAACATACTAGTAGATCGACAGAAGACAAGCCAAAATATATGTGTGTTGGTGCGTTACAGCGGTCAACAAGATGCTTCAACCAGCAAAGTCTCAATACAGTCAGCCAACCAGAAGTGGCACACAACCTTCTAGGACAACCAGATAAGTCAACCCCAAAAGTCAACGAAAGTCAATGCTGTCATAGTCAACGGTCAATGCGAACAGCAGCAACAGCAAAGTCAACACAACCTAGTCAAAGTCAATGTCTAGCCTTGGGATTTGTGCTAAAAAATGTGGATTGAGGAAATCGAATTTTTCACCAAGTTTCGGTAGATTAGAAAACAAAAATTTCTTTGTTGCATTTCCCACGTGAGGATGAAGAAGAGCCTCCAAGGTGATTGAACCAATCAGATGAGGAGAGAGAATGTGATGTGATGGATGAGTGAAAATGTCCTCCAACGTTGACCAATTTATATCCATCAATGAGGGTGTGTGACACAACTGCTTGGGCTTCAAACCTTCAAGCCGACCTGCACATATTTTTAATAAATTCAAAGTAAATGTTCTACTCATCGGATCAAGATGATCTTTAGATCGATCTTGCACCTCTCCGAAAGAGGAGTCCAATAAAAATATTGGCATCTTCATCTGAGCATCACAACATGGATTTTGGACCTAGTTGTCCAAAATTAACAAATAATCTTCCTTGTCTTGGGTTCCATAAGCAAAAAGTAGAGAAAGAAGAATATGTGTAGGCAAGGGGAGCTGGTCAATCACATGAAAAAATGAAAACTACGACATCTCTCTTATACCACATTGCCAGAAGAAGGAATGCATGATGACAAGAGGAGCATAATGACAAGAAGCATGGTAGGGGGAAAACTTGATGGAAAAAGCTGTGTTTAGGACACCCCATTTGCCATTGATGTCAAAGGGGAAGAGAATGTTGAAAGGGCAAGAATATTGCCATCAATGACAAAGGGGGAGATTGTTGGTCAAAGTTGTCATTGATATCAATATGGCATTGTTGAAGATGGATAAAACCCTAGGCTTGACCGATGAAAAAACCCTGAGTGTAAAATCAAGAAGAAAACCCTAGCATTACTTGTTGAAGATGAAAACCCTAGGTTTATGATAAGCCCTTGTATGCATTAATGAAACACTATGATGAACCATGCAATGAGTCCATACAAGCCCTAAAACTATTTTAATGAAACCCTATCCTTTCATTGTTGTCACCTAGATGAAACCCTAACCCTAAAATGTTTGAAGCCTATGCTCTAATACGGTGAAAATCCCTAAGTTCCCTTATACCCTAATTCATGTCCTTATTCATTATTACTTATTAAGAAACCCTAACACATAATGAAACTCTATGTATACCCTTATATAATAACAAAATCATAATCCTAGTTCCCTTACAAAAATCCTAACCCTAGTCTTTATTTAGAAACCCTAATTTCTTGTTCCTTATTAATCCTAGTCTCCTTGCTTCCTACATTAAACCCTATGAACAATTCCCTAATTTATTTAATACAACCTATTCCTATTCCTATAATAAAAACCCTTATCCTATTAAACTAAACATTCCATTAAACTACTTCTATCTAACAACAAGCATATCCTATTAAACTAAAAGTGACAAGCCCTGACTATCTTAAATCTCCCGAAACAAAATTAAAAATCATCATTGTATAAGTCGTCCTCAGCCACTAAAGGTCAGCGCCTCCACATGGTAACATTTCCTCTCATCAAATCCGTATAAAAGCAAGTGACTCAACTTGTTTTAACAAGTGTCTTGGTCAATCAATCAAGCAAAAGAAAAATAAAAGTTCACAACTCGTGAATTTGACAAAGAAAATCAAGAAGAATACGAAAGGGCAAAATTGCATATTCCGTGGGAAATTCTAGGAGATTTTGTGCAATGTTTTTTGGAATTTTTGGTGACAAAAAAATTGCAGACTTAAGGATCATCCGAAGCAGTTTTGCAAGAACCGTTCCCCCCCCCAATCCCCAAGGATCAAGAGGCGGAACCGTGTCCCGTACGGATCAGCCACCGATCCTTCAGTAGATCCAAAAATCGGATCTGCGGTTCCGCCATTTTTTGGTGATTCCTGGAAATCGGATCCGCAAGGACCGGATCCGTGGTTCCAGCTGCCCGATCCTGGATCCGGAAAGGATCGAGTGGAGATCCATGGAGGTTCGGGCGTGTATCTACTGTGGATCATGAGTGAATCCAAGAGAAGGTGGACGGTTCACACGGTTCTGCGAGGTTTTTTTGTTTTTCTTTTTGAAATTTCGAACTATTATGTGAGGAACTACACTTTCCGAATACTCCCAAGGTGACCATTGATGCTCCCTAGACACTTCCTAGATGCTCTCTAATGGTAATGTTAAATTTTTAAAGTAAAAGTGACATTCTCCTTTATCTTTCATTTCCATCATTTTACTTAATTTTTTAACATTATCATGAAATGACTCGGGATGTTTGAGAGTGGTTCCAACCTCATCAGACTTCATATGGAAAAAATAAAATTTCACATCCCATTCAAAATTCAAAAGACTTAACAGTTTTCAAGATCAATGGGATTGTGGCATTTCACTGGATTATAACATGTATGAGGGCATCTGATTGGCATTTAATCAAGAGCACTGAGCCCTATATGTACCACAATGTTGGTGTTGTTAATTCTTGAACTCCTTTGTCATGGCCTTAGCAAAAATGTACCCTTCACTCAAGTCAATCATTGATCAGGCATGTTAAGCTTTCTCTACCATATTATAAATTTATAAGGCTTGGATTAGGATTAGGATTAGGCTTTTTGATCAAAATTGGGCAATGTTGACTAATATCCCTAGAGAATTGAAGTAGAGGCAAAGGTTAGACAAGAGAAGAGGAATCTAGATTCTAGATGGTTGATGTTGAAATAATTAATCATTGATGTCCAATGGATGCCATATCTATCTTGATTTATGTAAAAATATGCATGTTTTCATGTCTTCTACAACTAATTTGGTATTTTGGATGTTTCTTTTGAATATAAATGCAAAAATATATAAATATATAAATATATATATATATATATATACTAGACACTTTCGAGACACTTCACTTCCTAGATTTTTGGGAAATGATGCTTCTGCGTCCCCGCTTCCAAAAAATGTCCCCGCCTTGTCCCCAATTCATGCAAAGTTGATATGAAGATAGAAAAAAGGAAGAAGATTTGTTTGGTTCATTTATCTCTCTGGAAGTCTCAGATCTGTTGATGAAGCCTCATAACCATAGAAAAAGGAATCTCGGACCTGTTGATGAAGCCTCGCATCTGTTGAAAAAGGAAGCTCGGACCTGTTTCCTGTTAAAGCCTCGAATCTGGTTAACCTGCTAAGGAGTTCAGATTTGTAACTTCTCAATTGTGATCCTCAACCTGTGACAAGTGAAGTTCAATTAATGGAGACTAGAGTTCAGACCTAAAGACACTAGCAGTTGTTACATAAAGTTGGACTTAGAGCAGATTTGTGAAGACTCCCTTGCAGATCTATGACAAGAAGACATTCTCAGACCTCTGTGTATTCACTCAGATTTTTAGTTTCATCCACGAATTAGTGCAGCGTTGTGAATTCTCTTTAGATCGTTGAAGAAATTCTACAAGGATTTGTTAAGACTGTCCAGGTCCTGTGACTAAGTTTAGCTTGTGGATAAACCTATGGAGAAGCTCAAACAGAAATAATCTTAGACAAGATTGGAACTTGGATAAGACAAGCCTATGGACATGGAGCAGAGACCTCGGCATAGATTCCTGAAATAGAATAGACCTCAGCAGAAACAGGAGCATTGTAGTCTGAATTTGATTGAGGACCTTGGGTTATGAACAAGAAGACTTTACTTCAGTTTAATGCTACAGAATCCGAGTTAGAAGAGTGAACAGTTGTAGGGTACCCCTCTCCAAGGCCTACTAGATTTTGCAGCAATAAGTCCACCTTGGGATGATCAGGATGATCACCTCATACTTTCATGTTGCTCTGTCAGATCGAAGCAACAAGTGGCAAGCAAACTTATAGAGTTATCAGACAATAGAATGGTGACACCCCAAGTCTCTCCTCAACCTCCCACTCTAGGAGAATAATCAATATCATCAAGACCAATCTAGAAGTGCCGACATACATCAGTCCGCGCGTTCTCAAAGTGTTAGAGGGATCAACTCTAGACAGATCTAGGGCCTCAAAGCATTGGAGGGTGGAGTGTAAAAACTCTGGTAAACTTGATAAATATATATTATTAATGATGAAGATAAGAGATGATTACAATGAGGGATCGCCTAGGCTTTAAATACAGCCTCAAGGTGTCCCTTGGTGAAGAGGCATGATCTTTGATCATGCCCTTTCAGTTAATAAAACCTAATATAACTATATCTAACTAATAATTAATAAAATATTCATAACATTGCCCCTCTCTTAAAGATGCTTTGTCCTCAAAGCATACGTAATGATGGACAATGTTGACGAATGTCTGGTTTTCTCAAGCGATGAGCTCTTGCTTCCCACATTTTAAAACGATCGTGAAGCATCTTCTCGAGCTCCATCTGTTGGTGATGTGGATAGTGAAAAGATCTGATATCGACAGAGTTGGATACTGTCTTGACTTCTATTGGATGTTTGATTTTCCTATTGGAAGACACTTTTATGGGTAGATCTTGGAATACTTTTTCATGTTTCCCAACTATTCCTTGTTCTTCTGGTGATTTTTTGTGATTCCTTTTTAGATTCAGAGGTAAGTTACCAACAATTATTGTTTGATGCAACTTCTTCTCATCATCAAACGCTTCGTTCTTAACCACCATATGTGCTTTATCACCGAAGGCCTCAATAGCTTCTGCCGTTATATCAGTGGCTTCGGATGTGTTTCTCGCTTCACATGTTTCGTTCAATTCTGGGGATGGAACATTTTGTTGTTTATAAACATCTGTATCTTCATGGTGATGTGGGAAATCAGTTTTTTCCTGATGCTCTTCTGAGTTCCCTGAATCTGCGGAATTGTTTTGTTGATTTTGTTCCATGTTAGGAGATATTGGGGATTGTGTTTGACTTAACTTATCTATTTTATCATTTAGCTTATTGAAGAGTATTGTCATATTGTTCATTGCCTCTGTGGTCTCGTGATGATTTAGCCACATTTGTCTTTCTATGCGATTTGTCGTATCATGAATTTTTTTGATGTCGTTGGAGTGCCCTGAAACTGTACCTTCCAGATTGACTAATCTTTTTCCGAATTCTTCGGAATTGTTATTGATTTGCTTCTCAAGATCTCCCAATTTCTTCTGGAATTCCGCCATCGACATTGACGAAGAGATCGAGCGTGTATGAGGTGGGGAATATCTTTCTGCCAGTTTCTCTCCTCTGTTTTCTTTAAAGTTAATTAATTAATATTTAATTAATTAATTTTTTTTGAATTAATTAATTAATTAATATTTAATTAATTAATTAATTAATAATAATTTTTTTTGAATTAATTAATTAATTAATATTATCCATACAGATCAACTCCATACAGATCTAGAGCAGGGTGCTTCTTTCCCATCAAATTACCTCCCAGTTCCAGAGCAACACTCAAAGATCTACCAAAAGCTTCTTTCTTTTAACCTTGGATGCTAGGAGCATCCCTCGCTCCTACGTCCGCCCCTCCCCTCCCCCCCCTCCCTCTTCAAGATCCTACGACCAGACCCCCTAGTGGCCCTAGAGTAGTCCAACAGCAAGTCAGTGCCCAATTCGCCCCCCTCGCCCTCAACTGTCAAACCTAGGAGAGCTTGACATCGTTTAGTTCATTATCATATCCCTCTCTCTCTCTCTCTCACTCTCTCTGTCTTGACAGGTTCTAGAGTTGTCTAATTTTCTAGTCTTGGACAAATTTAGTATTTTGTATCACTATAAATTTTCATCCTTATAAAATGCATCAAGATGTTCGTAAGGGGAATTGAACATAAATCAAATCCAACTGGATGCAAAGGAGTTACCACTGGTCAAGGACACAAACAACACCCTATCCAGCAAAGTAACAAACCCAAGGATGATCACAATCATGAAAGTATTAATACAAAGGCACCTGGACCAATAAAGACATGATAAATCTGAAAAAGATAAAAGACACAAATGATGAATAGGCATGATGGCTAGGACTAGGGGTGTACAAATATTGTAACACTATATTGACTTCAAAATAACACATTGTCCATTTCATCAAGCAGACAAAACACAAAACACTTAAATGAGAAAAGCATTCGGCTGTATATTCAAATTTCAAATCATACCTTCTCCTTTGCTAACTCGGTGATTAAATGAGCACACCTTTGCAACACATCAAGCCGCGTTGGAGGATGATCTGATGGTCTTTCCAACATATCCCGTGAACTAACCGATGCCTCAGAGGTTCCCAGTGGTATTGAACTTTGGCTTTCAAGACTCTCGACACCACTTATGGAACCTTCAGTTGCCAAAACAATTTGCATTGGTGCATTTATGCTTTTATTAATTTTCCTTGATGGAGAAGCAACAGCTTTACTTTGGGAATGGTCTAGTCCAGAGGCACCAAGAAAGGAAGAAATAGTCTCTGTTGAAGCAGCATGAACATTGACAAGAACATACTCCTGCTCAATACACTCCAGGGAATCCACCACTGCAGACAACATAAAAGTTCATAAGTATTCATCATCAGACCCATTAAATAAATTTTATAATCAGCATTTATCAAAAAACTTTTACCAACCTCCTTTTGATGAAATTGTGTCAATGAGTTCTTGTTCAACATTGGCTGTTTGTTCACCTTCAACTGTTGATACTTTTTGGGGTGCACTTTCAAATGACATTTGAAGCTTGTACTTGGAAGTAGAAAATTGCAAATTAGTACTAATGGCTAGGCTATCAGAGGGTGCTTCTTTACTAGCACCAAAACTCTTATTAGAAAGAGTTCTTTTGGTCAGCATATTTGCATCAAGATGGTTACATGAGCTGGAACTAGATGATGTATTCTTTGTTCCCAAAAGTGATGAACTAAAACTATGTCGATCCTCATCCAAAGTAAGAGGGAAGGAGTCATCTTGTGATGCATCTGCAGTTTCAACAACAGTACTATCTCCTGAGCCCATTGAGGTATTCCCATAACCACCTACAGGCCTGAAATAATGAAGAGTCAGTCAAGCCAACGCTATAAATGAATTGAGATGAGCCAATCTCATAATCACATTGCTAGCAGACAAGTAATTCCTGAATTAATATAGTCAATGGCTCAGGATAATCAACATTGAAACAGCATGCTGTATTTAGCATATTTATTTGAAACTTATAAATGTTGAACCAAAAACACAGTATCGATAAACAAGTGCATTTGCAGAGGAAACTTACCTTTGCTCTATCATAAACCTGTGATTGAAGAACTCCTCAAATGACAACCGCTCGACTGAAATGATTGAAGTGGATAAGCAAGATCAGTCATAGGCATGTTCTTTCTGATGCATTGTTCACTCTATTTGCCCCACTTGAAAGACAAGAAGCATGCTCATCTAGGAATTATATGCAAAAATAAAGAACCATAGGATAATGCAAAGTGGACACAAACAGATTTGGCCTTGTACAGCCCTAGACATGATTTGATGAAAGAAAAACCAAGAGGGCTTGCCACATAAATCCATTGATTAATACACGCTGAATAGATTCAATTGTTTTCTACTCCACCAGATTAAACTACACCAGGGCCAAAATTTTCATTATTAGACTCTAGAGAAGCTATGTTAATCACAGTCAACAATCATTGATTATTAAATATGGTGAGCACACTATCTATTGTTCAATGTCCTTCCAAAAAATCATATTCCCCTCAAAGGAAATTACTGTAAAGTGACATATAAATCTATCTAGTCTTACCGACCACAATATCTGACAAGTATCTTTAAAAATGCAATATGCACAAATCTCATATCAAGATTCATTGCACACAAGAAGAAAATTCACTTTAACCCTGACTATTTGAATTTCCAACTTAAAAACACCTTTTACTATCTCATGTAGTACACCACAAATTTGGGAGTAAGTTGATTTCCAAGACACATGTAGAAATTTGATAACCCAACCCCGGTTTTCAGTTTCTCCTTATTTCTCCCATAAAGTTAAATGCCTATTCCCATAGCCATACATTCAACAAGCTGGAAAAATAAATAATTTCTGAAAACACAAATTCTGGAAATTTCACAGTGTTGAACTACAGAAATAAAACTCAGAAAAATAAATCAGCCACACACAGAAAATAGACACGCTGATTTTTGGTCAATATGACCCTGGAAAACCCCCTACAACTCTTGGAGAAAACCAATTTGAAAGCTCTCTTTATTTCTGAATATGCTTTTACAGTGAACAGTAAAACACAGAAAAATTACAGCAAACACTGAAAACCACTTGTCTTGATTTTCGTGCCACCTTCCACCTTGAAAATCGTGCCAAACAGCAAACAGAAAATTACAGGAAAAATTACAGCAATAAATGATGTACTTTATGTCTCGAAAAATGTGCCAGAAACTGTCTGTATGGAACTGTACTGACAAGACAGCAGTCCCTCAATTTCTGTGCCCAAAAAATCTGCCTCGAAACCTGTGCCCTTAACTGCTGATTTTGCTCCTCGAAAACAGCATTGTTCTTTCCTCGAAATGTGTGCAAACTGCTGTACGGGTTTTCTGCCTCCGTAATCGTGCCAATAAAAGTTGTTGTACGGATTTTTTGCCTTGGGAAGTGTGCCCTCTTGCTGTATGGATTTGCTGTGTGTCTTTTGCTGCTCTCCCTCCTATCAGAAATTTCTCCTCAGCTTTCTCTTCTCCTCTCTCAATCTGCTCATGAAATAATGAATGACCTTTTCCCTCCTTTTCCTCCTTTAACCTAACCCTAAGTGACTTTTGGGGAATCCCTAAATCTAATGGCTAAGATAGGTTTAGATCTAGGGCTGAGATTAAATGCTCATTTAAATCTCACTTTCTATTTTTTAATTCACCCCACATTAATAAAGACCCACTTAATCATTTATTTCCAAAGTCACTTTTCCCTTTCTAATTTCACATTGACTTTATTAAAGTCACTTTAAAATTAGACATAGTAACTTTATCACTTAAAGTTACTTTTAAATTAGATTTGACTTTATAACTTTATAAAGTCACTTTAGGAGAAAAATTAAATTCTTTTGGACACTTTTCCCTAGGCCAAAGATCAAAGCCTTAGGGAACCACCTGTCCTCCGGTAACCAAATTTCAACACTTCCTCTTACCGAGGAAGGTGTTCCTCACCAAACCCATCTTGTCTCTAAAGTAGACATGCTTGCCCCGTGGTAAGGCTTTGGTAAGAACATCTGCAACCTGCTCATTAGTGGGAATATTCTCAAGCTTCACAGCTCCCTTCTGAACACTCTCTGATGAAGTGATATCTGATGTCGATATGCTTTGACCTATCATGAAATACTGGATTCTCCGTGAGTTTAATGCAACTTTGATTATCACAGTATATCATTGAAGGTCTCAACGGCTGACCAAATAAGCCAAACAACATCTTGCGAAGCCAGATGGCCTCACGAGTCACAACTAGCTATACTCGCTGCCATGTACTCTACTTCTGCTGAACTCAATGCTACTGACTACTGCTTTCGGCTAAACCACGACACCACTATCGAACCCAACCCAAAACAACACCCTGAAGTGCTCTTCCTATCGGAAGCACAACCTGCACAATCAGAATCAATGTAACCTGCCAATCTCACTCCATCCCCCTGCCTATAATCTAGATCATAATCCATTGTCCCCTGCAAGTACCACAAAATGTGTTTTGCAGCAACACAGTGCACCCTCCTGGGCTCACACATGAACTGGCTCATCGTGTTGACTGCAAAACATATATCTGGTCTAGTGTTGACCAAATACATCAAGGAACCAATCAGCTGTCTATACAAAGTGGGATCCACCAACTTGGAATCTGAAGCGTGAAGCTTCTTCCAGTTGGTGATCATAGGTGTCGACATGGGTCTACAATCCTCCATGTGGAACCTGCCAAGGATGTCCACAATATACTTCCCTTGCCCCAGGAAGAAATGCTCCACCTCCTACCACACCTCCAAACCCAAAAAATAATGCATCAGGCCAATGTCCTTCATCTCAAACTCCGACGCAAGATCTCTCTTGCAGTGCTCTATGAGTCTCTCTGCACCCGTAATGACCAAGTCATCCACATACAGCACCAGAATGAGAGGCTCCTCACCTATCACAATAAAGTATAGGTTCGGATCTACATCACTCTTTGTGAAACCCATCTCCTGCAAGTAAGTATCAATCCTGGAGTACCAAGCTCTAGGAGCTTGCTTCAGGCCATAAAGGGCCTCCTTCAGTCTGCACACATGGGACTCCTTCCCATGCACCTCAAAACCCTGTGGTTGCTCAATGTACACCTCCTCTGGTATGAAGCCATTGAGAAATGCGGTCTTCACATCCATATGGTGGATCTTCCAACCCATCTCTCCTGCTATCAATATGATGGAGCAAATCGAAGTATATTGAGCCACGGGAGCGAAGGTCTCCTCATAATCAACTCCCTCTACCTAGGAGAACCCTCTAGCCACAAACCTTGCCTTGAATTTCTCAATGCTGCCATCTGCAGCATGCTTTACCTTGTAAAGCCATCTGGAAGTAACCACGGATTTGCCCTTTGGCCTCGGCACCACCTACCAAACATCATTCTTCATGATAGAAGAATACTTCTCCTGCATGGCCTCTCTCCAGACCTGCTGGCTAACTGCCTCCTCATAGCTAGAAGGCTCAGAGTCGATGATGTTAGCAACCATTGCCATATAGCTACAAAACCTATCAGGTGGTCTGCTCTCTCTGACCGGCCTCTTAGGCCCAACAACAAATGTGGCCTCTTTCAAGGTATCCTGAAGCCACTTGGGCTTCCACTACCCTGAGCACACTTCTCGCACCGGAGAATGAAACTCTTCATCATCAGGAGCCTAAACTCCTGATTGTCTGTCTGTTGTCCCCCTGCCTTAACCTAAACCTATATATGTTGAAGTACCATGTGAATTGTCCATCAGTGGACTCCCTAGTGAACTACTCTGCGGACTGCTCTGCATGTTGCGCGAAGCACCACCCCTCTGACTCTGTGAGCCACCGCTCACTGACGGACCTGACACGGTAATCAATCTACCTCCGGATCCTCCTGATCCCTACCCACTGGATCCCTGTGCCTGACTCAGCTGCTCCTGAGGGTCTGGCCAATCCAAATACTCTATCTCCCATGTCCTCCTCAAAGCCCTATCCTCCTCGAATTTCACATCCTGCCTGACCACAACTCTCCTCTGTGCAGGAATATAAATCCGAAAGACTTTCGAGGTCTCACTATAGCCCACAAAGATACCCTTCTCTGCAGTGGGCTCTAGCTTGGTCCTCTTCTCCTTGGGTACGTAAGAGTATGCAACACACCCAAAGATACGGAAGTGACCAACATCAGGCTTCTTCCCAAAAAAAGCCTCCTCCGGAGTCACATGCCCCAAGGCACGATGCAGACTCCTGCTCTGCAAATATACAGTAGTGTTGCAGGCCTCTGCCCACAAAAACAATGGTAACCCCTAATCATGTAACATGGCTTTGGCAGCCCCAACGATGGATCTATTCTTCCTCTCCGCAACCCCGTTCTGCTAGGGTATGTAAGGAACTGTGAACTCCCTCCTAATGTTTGCCTCCGCACAATACTCAACAAACTCACCAAGGGTGTACTCTCCTCCATTGTCCGACCTCCGGGATTTGATCTCCCGACCTGTCTGAGTCTCCACAAGAGCTCTGAACTCCTGAAACCGCTTGAAGACCTCACTCTTGGTCTTCAAGAAATAAATCCAGGTCCTCCTAGAGTGATCATCAATGAATAAAACATAATACTCATATCCACTCAAGGAAACATGAGACATCAAACTGCTCACATCGGAATGAATCAAATCAAGTATCCCAGTCAATCTGTTGTCAATGCTGGGAAAAGGGGATTTGGCAAACTTGCCCATAGCACATCCTCTGCATGTATCAAAGTGATCAGTACTGAAATCTGGCAATTTCCTCAAGGCTCCATGATACATGTACCAAATCTCACACAGCTCTGAACTGCTAGCTCTGTTGTCGGTACTACTATTCAATGCCAAAAGGGGCTGAAATGCAAACTTGTACACCTTTTCATGGCGTACACCAATCACTCTAGCTGACTCAGCTGGAGCACCCCTGGGATATATAAGCACCTGTCCTCTCCTGAAAAATATTTCATATCCTCCCTCCTCCAATGTTGAGACGGATATGAGGTTCTTCCTCATCCCTGGCACATATAGAACATCTGACACTTTCAAGGGAGGTTTGGGTTCCCTATTAAATGTCAATGTCCCTACACCGACTGCTCTAACAATGTTGTCATCTCCGAGTACTACCTCTATATCAGTGCCACTCTCTAAAAGCTCTGAGAAGTACTCACGGACTCCTGTCATATGACGTGAAGCCCCACTGTCAACATACCAGATACCTGAAGATGCTCCGCTAGTGGAGGGAAAAGCACACTCCCTCTCAACCTCCGTGGCAAGTGATCCTGCACTAGTGGACTCACATGCAATGAACCCAAACTCCCAGTCAAAGCTATCCATAAAGTTCTCTATCTTTGTTGATGTTGCCATGCTCTAGTTCTTCCCCTTCTTCTTCTCCGGACACACAACTGCATAGTGTCCCATCTTCTGACAATTCCAACACTTCACCTTGGAATAGTCCTTATGTGTGTTCCCCTATTTACCTTTATCTTTTCCTTTGCCCCCACCAACACTTGTGGAAACTTGCTTCTTTCCCTTGCCTTTCTTGCCTTCTACCAACAGTGCTACATCCTCATCCTGCTCAACTGATTTGGCTGCCCTAAGCTGTCTCTTTTTTATTTATGTTTGTATGCAATCATCCCAGAAACCTCTCCCAAGTGGGAAGGGTCTCACATGCACAAACCTCATCAGCAAAGTTTAGCCATGAACTGGGAAGGCCATTCACTGCAATCCGCACAAACTTAGTGGGTGGAATGACCTCTCCAACTACTGCCAATGCATCTATCACATTAGTAATATTTGTGAGATATCCAGTTGCACTATCAGTCTTTCCCATCTTAATGGTCTTCAACTTCTCCCTTAGGACCATTTTCATGTTCTCATTGGTACCCTGGTAGAGATTGGTCAATGTTGTCCACATCTCATGAGCATATCTCTTTCCTCTCACATGAGGAATGCAATTGTATTTGTTTCCATCTAGAATCAGTCTCTTACCCTTGTTATTCTTCTTATTAAATGTTTCCAACTGAACAACATCAATAGGCACATTAACAGGGTTTTGTGCGGTATGCACCATGATATCCCAGACTTATACCTCCTCAAAGATGCTCGACATTCTCTCCTTCCATACACTGTAGTTACTATGCCCATCCAACCTATTATCCACCCTCAAGCCTAAAGACATGCTTGTTGTCCTAAATATACTGAAAATAACATTGTTGTAGTAAAGGTAATGATTTCTGTGTGAAAAATCAGCTTGCTGTAATTTTTCTTCTTCTTGTCCCAAACTGCACTTTTCAGCAAAATAGCTCTGATACCATGTAGAAATTTTATAACCAACCCCGGTTTTCAGTTTCTCCTTATTTATCCCATATAGTTAAATGTCCATTCCCATTGCCATACATTCAACAAGTTGGAAAAATAAATATTTTCTGAAAACACTAATTCTGGAAATTTCACAATGCTGAAATGCATAAATAAAAACTCAGAAAAATATATCAGCCATACACAGAATTTTGACACGCTAATTTTTGGTCAACTTAACTCTAGAAAAACCCCCTACAACTCTTGGGAAAACCAGTTCGAAAGATTCTCTTAATACTGGAAAATTATTTTGCAATGAATAGTAATACATAGTAAAAAATTACAGCAAACACTAAAACCACTTATCTCAATTTGTGTGCCACCTTCCACCTTGAAAATCGTGCCAAATGGCAAAACATAAATTTACAGAAAAATTATAGCATTAAATGATGTACTTGCAGCCTCGAAAAAAGTGCCAAAAAACTCGTGCAAAGATGTACGGAATCGTGATACACACACAAGACCTTCTCGATTTTTGTGCCTTAAAATAAAATGAAATCAAGTCTATAATCAAAGATCTCTTCCTGTCAGTATTATCCTTTCCTTGAAATGCGTGCAAACTATTTGTTGGAGAAAACAGTCGGAGGACAGGTGGTTCCCTAAGGCTTTGATCTTTGGCCCAGGGAAAAGTGTCCAAAAGAATTTAATTTTTCTCCTAAAGTAACTTTATAAAATTTTATAAAGTTAAATCTAATTTAAAAGTGACTTAAGTGATAAAGTTACTAAAGTGACTTTATAAAGTTATAAAGTCAAATCTAATTTTAAAGTGACTTTAAGTGATAAAGTTACTAAAGTTAAAGTGACTTTAAATAAAGTCAATATAAAATTAGAAAGGAAAAAGTGACCTTGGAAATAAAAGACTAAGTGGGTCTTTATTAAAGTGGGGTGAATTAAAAAATAGAAAGTGAGATTTAAATGAGCATTTAATCTCAGCCCTAGATCTCAATCTATCTCAGCCATTGGATTTAGGGGTTCCCCAAAAGTCACTTAGGGTTAGGTTAAAGGAGGAAAAGGAGGAAAAGGTCATTAATTCTTTCATGAGCAGATTGAGAGAAGAGGAGAAGGAGAGCAAGGGAGATTTCTGAGCAGAGAGGAGAAAGAGAGCAGCTGATAGAAACTTCAGCAAAGTCCGTACAACAGCAAGGAGGCACGGATTCCAAGGCAGAAATCCGTACAACAAGTGTTGGGCACATTTTTCGAGGGAGAGAGGCACAGTTTTCAAGGAGAACCGTACAGCAGCTTCAACATTTAATTCTGGGCAGATTCTGGGCACAGAAATCGAGGAGAGAGACTGCTGTTTGGTGGTACAGATTTCTGGAAATCCGTACAGCAGCCGTACAGTCAGTTTCGGCACAGATTTCGAGGCAAAGGAGCGCAGATTTTGAGGAGAAGCAGCAGCTGGGTTTTCCGTATAGTCCGTACAGCAGTACGGCCGTACAGCTGGGCACAAAAATCGAGAAGCTCATTCAGCATTTAATGCTGTCATAAATGCTGTAAAATTTCTGTTTTGGGTTTTTCTTGTTTTGCACGTTTTCCAAGGCGGAGTGAATGCACGGAAATCGAGATAAGTACTGTTGTTTAGTTGCTGAAATTTTTGCTGTAATTTCTGCCTCTCTGTAAAAGTATTTTCAGAAATAAGGAGCTCTCAAGACTGGTTTTCCCCAAGAGTTGTAGGGGTTTTTCCAGGGTCATGTTGACCAAAAATCTCAGTGTTCAAATGTGTTGAATGACTGTTTCAGCTTGTTGTGTGTTTTGTTTTATTTCTGCAGTTTCAACATTCTGTAAAAGTTTTCCAGAATTTGTGTTTCAGCAAAGTAATTTGTGTTTCAGCAAAGTAACTTGTGTTTCAGCAAAGTGATTTCTGTTTCAGCAAAGTGATTGTTGTTTCAGCAAATAAAAATTATTTTTCTGAGTGTTGAATGTAAGGATATGGGAAAGGGCATTTAACCAAAAGGAGAAATAAGTGATACTGAAACCGGGGTTGGGAAAAACAGAATTTTCTACATGGTATCAGAGCTTGAGTGCTGAAGGGCAGTTTGGGACAGCAAGGAAGAAAATTACAGCTTGCTGATTTTTCACTCAGAAAATTCCAGCAAGCTGATTTTTCACAAACAGCAGATTTTTACCTTTACTACAGCAGTGTTATTTTTCAGTTTTAGGACAGTAGGATGTCATTGGGACTGAGGGTGGAGGATAGGTTGGATGGGCATTCCAACTACAGCATTTGGAAGGATCGA